>CM069863.1:95692022-95982022 GCA_036172795.1 Pelodytes ibericus
TTAATGGATAATACTGAAGACTGGCATCCACGCACAGGAACCACTCAGTCACGTTCTTTCCGGATTCTTGCTCAGATGACTGGTACAGAGAACAGTGAGTAAAACTGTAAAACATAAATTCTAAACTGGAAGATGCACAATTCTTTGTAGTTTTCTGCAATGTGCTCTATTACTTATAGCCGGTGTTTCTGGGAATATTATCTATTCTAACTAGCATAAAACCAAGTAGACTCTGCCTCTGTTTCTTTAGAAGGTGGCTGTGGAGGATAAATGATCAGGTATGAGCTAGGATGGTTATGGGATGAAGGGGCATGTCAATGAACATTCCTTCCTTCCATGAAATGTTCCTCTCTGAAGGTGAGAGCATTCCAGAGCCACGTGCCCTGCATTTAAGATAATTGCCTTCTACGTGAAGCAAGTTGTGTTCACATTTTAATCTATTTCAATTCAACTTTACATACATGACCTTGTACTTCTTTCCAGACCCCTACTTAATGATCTATTTGTAAAGCATTTATGCACTAAATGTGCTAACTGCATTTAGATCAATACTATCTTTTTAAACACCACGTCCTTTCACAATTCTAAAGAATGCCCCCAGTCCCTCACCCAGGAACATGGCTTTAGACCAGCATGGCTGGTTGACCCAGTAAATGTTTCAGGGGATATAAGATAAGACCTGTATTTTTGGAGTAAAACCTGTTTCCTATATTTTTCCTTCTTTTAACAGTGAGTGAACCAGAACCTGAAAATGTGAAAAAGACCAAGTAAGTTTAAATATCATTACATGTTTTCGTTCTAAGCTTTTCTTTAAACATAATGCCTTCCTAGGTCTACCAGCTTCCCATGGTTTGTGTTGTGTTTTATGTTCTGGTATTGTGGTTCAAGTGCTATAAATGTAAAAAAAGGAAGTTATTGTCTGAGTAATGAGGTTTTGTTAAAAATGTCTTAATGAATAGAATAGTGCCATGTGCGTTTGGGTTAATAGCATGGTTTTACTGATGAGGTATCTACAATCGTTGGTGTCATCTGTGTCCTACTGTGTTTTTATGGGATCTAATTCTGTACTTTGATGTCTGGTATTCTTTGAATTCTGTTGTGTCCTCACTTCAGTGGGTTTTGTGTGTGTGTTTGTTTTTTTTTTTTTTTTTTATGATTGGTAAAAATTGTTAAAAAAAAAAAAAAAATATATATATATATATATATATATATATATTTTTTTTTTTTTTTTAAAGCATGAATGTGTGCAGTATATGTTAAGGCGTGGAAAATGGTCAGGGATTTTGCAACCATATACATGCCAACTGTTGTAGATTTCCAGGGACAGGTCCTAGTACTAAACCTAATGATTTGTTGCCTGTACTTTGGAACTGACCAGAACCTTCTATTTTTTCATAAAATTCAAAGTTTACAAATAAATCTGGAGGACTTTAAATGCCATACATCCCATTGATGCTGTGCATTTTGGCAGGGACTTAAAATGGTTAATCCATGCATTTTAAAACCTGCTTCTAACACTGTTTAAATTTAATATTTCAAATTGCTAACTACTCATTTTTACTACTGAATCTTTGTTGATGTGAGTAGTGTTTAGTATCTAACCGTACATATTGGATCTCCTTATCCCAGGAACTCTTTAGCATGGGTGTTGGCAAGTATACATTTGTATCCTTCTTTCTCTCTTCTTCACTACCTGTTTTCTATTTTCTTTCTTTGTAGGGAAAAGATTCCTGTGCAAGTCATTAGCCCAAAATATACAAAGTTACGTGACTGGCATCATGGTGTTTCTGCCAGTGTTTTAAATGTGCAATGATTCTTCACATTCATTCTGTCTGTTTTTAATTTCTTTCCCTCTTTTTTTTTTTTTCATGAATTGTGTTTTGTTTTATTTTTTAAACTAGCTTTATCTTTTGCTTCATATAATATTTAAAAGGTTTGTGGTGTGTGGAAATCATGGCTAAGAAAGTTGTGATTGTAGACGAATACCATTTTGTAACATTTTCGGAAATGACTATAAAATAAACATGGGGTAGCTGATGCACATGTGTTTGGGCTGGCCATTAGTGTATATACCATTCTTTCCAGATAGTATTTTAAATAGCGTTAAATGTTGCCCTTTCCCTCCTAAATCAATGTCTAGAAAAAGCTCATTCTGCCCTTCTTTTTAATCCAATAGCACTGTGCGGTCTGGAGAAAACATTATTGGATTATTGAAAACCATGGAATGGACATGAGTGTTAATTGGGTGGTGGCTGGGAACTAATGTATTTGCTCGAATAGAAGAAAAGGGTTTTTTTTAGAGCAAATGCTCTGAAAATGTACCATCGTCTTATAACCAGACCTCAAATCTAAGTCTGACTGTAAGACTGGGATCCAGGTTCCCAGCAGACCTGCAGGGGACCTGGATCCCCCTCGCAAGGAGCTGGTGGATGTGTGTGCAGACATCCGCCACTGCTGCCCGGCACGTCCGTCGGGACTTCTATGACGGAAGCCAGGAGGTCATGTGAGAGGCCGCATTGGGCAAGTCTGGGGGAGGGAGGGGTGGAGAGGCAGCATTGGGAATGTCTGGGGGAGAGAGGGGTGGAGAGGCAGCATTGGGAATGTCTGGGGGAGAGAGGGGTGGAGAGGCAGCATTGGGAAAGTCTGGGGGAGAGAGGGGTGGAGAGGCAGCATTGGGAAAGTCTGGGGGAGAGAGGGGTGGAGAGGCAGCATTGGGAAAGTCTGGGGGAGAGAGGGGTGGAGAGGCAGCATTGGGAAAGTCTGGGGGAGAAAGGGGTGGAGAGGCAGCATTGGGAAAGTATGGGGGAGGGAGGGGTGGAGAGGCAGCATTGGGAAAGTATGGGGGAGGGAGGGGTGGAGAGGCAGCATTGGGAAAGTATGGGGGAGGGAGAGGTGGAGAGGCAGCATTGGGAAAGTCTGGGGGAGGGAGGGGTGGAGAGGCAGCATTGGGAAAGTCTGGGGGAGAGAGGGGTGGAGAGGCAGCATTGGGAAAGTCTGGGGGAGAAAGGGGTGGAGAGGCAGCATTGGGAAAGTCTGGGGGAGGGAGGGGTGGAGAGGCAGCATTGGGAATGTCTGGGGGAGAGAGGGGTGGAGAGGCAGCATTGGGAAAGTCTGGGGGAGAGAGGGGTGGAGAGGCAGCATTGGGAAAGTCTGGGGGAGAAAGGGGTGGAGAGGCAGCATTGGGAAAGTCTGGGGGAGGGAGGGGTGGAGAGGCAGCATTGGGAAAGTCTGGGGGAGGGAGAGGGAGCATTGGGAAAGTCTGGGGGAGGGAGAGGGAGCATTGGGCACGTCTGGGGGATAGGGGCTTGCCCAATGCTCCCTCTCCCCCTTTCTCCCCCAGATAAAAACAAGAAATGCATTTTTTTATATCATTTTTATTACATATGAAAAAGCAATTTACATTTGAATATATACAAGTTAATTTTTTTTTCCTATAGGGTAGTCTTTTCGTTTTTCTCCTAAAGGAATATCTAAAGTTTGGGGAGCCGTCTTATAATCAGGGTCGTCTTATATTCGAGCAAATATTATTTTGAAAGTTCTTTACTTTATTCTTTGTTACTGGCAAAACCTAATTAAACTTTGTACTTGGTACAGAGCATACAATATAGTTACAGACTAAGATGAACAGGGAGAGACTGATATGGATTGGCGTGCCCTATGCGCAAACTTTTAATCTAATGGGATACCTCTTAGGTTTGTTTTTTGTTGTAAAAAAAAAAAAAGAGAAGGAAACTGCATGTGATGATCCTATGGACATTGTGTAATGGATTGGTTGCATGAATGTGAGCCAGTCCGATACTAAGGACAAGAAAGCATGCAACGCTATTCATAGAATAGCATATCAAATTGGTGAAATATCATCCAGGTTGCTGACCCAACAGGATTTTTCTGTTTGACGTGCAAATACCTCTAGGTCACTGTAGTGTTCTGCTGAAAAATACATGTAGGTTTAAAGGGCAACTATAGTGGTATCTTAACCATTCAAAAAATCATTATATGAAAGGTGTATTTTTTTAAATATATTTTTTAGTAGACTGGTTTCTCCCTTTTTTCCTCCTCTGTGCATGCATGTAATGCTAGGCTCAGTGCTCGGGATTGCAGCTAAGGCTGACTATGAGAAACTGCATGTACATTTACACAAAGTGCAATGCACAGTGTTGGTATGCTGATGTGTCCGAAGAGGGGAGGACAGTGGCTGTTCCCTCCCCATTCAAGAGCACCGTTGTGGAGGGAACAAAGTGGGGAGATGTATATATTAACCACAAAATAAAAATATGCCAATCATTTTATTTAATGATTGTGTATTATTAAGATGGTTACAAGACCACCGCGGTAATTTTTTATTTTTTTATTTTAAATTTGCTAGGAAGTCCTTTTTTTGACCTGTTGTGTGGCATTCATTTAAGGGAAAGCTAATTCCAGTTTTAAAAATAGTTAATTTGTGGTGTAATGCAACCCAAGAAAAGTGGTAGGGAATAAAAATTAGTACACTCTAAATACAACTGAAGCAGACTGACTTTGTTTAATTAGGTTTGCATTTTTCCTGTGTGCTGTGGTTTGAAGAACAGAGCTACTGCTGTATATTTAATTCAGGGTGTTCAGGCTGTTATTTACTGTGTGTGTCCACCCACCCACCCCCTTGGTAGGGAGAGGCAAAGTGTCCTTGGCAAGGTCTGTGAAGGTCCATAGAACATCATTAAATATATCCATCACAAAGTCCAGTAAATGTCCATGCTTGCTATGTGTGGTGTGTTTAATGGGAAATTAACTGTGTTGATTCTTTCTTATGAACCTTGTAACCATCTTTTGTAAGATGCTTCTGCACACTAAATCTGTAAATATTTTCTGTACTATTTAAAGGATACTCCAGTAGTCTGGCCTAATCTTGTGTACTTATTGTGAGGTTAGGTCTCTAAGCTGCAGAACAAAGACATAAACAGCAATTAAAGGGGGAAAAACAACTTTTCCAAATTTTTATATTTTCCTACTTTATTTATTGGTGCTATGGTTTGACTGTGACAGCTCCCAGAATACACATATTGTTGTTAATTCAATTTAACTTGTGTATATGGCAAGTATGCAATGAAAGTATGGTGTAATAGGAGTGTAACTGAATAAATCCTGTTGTACATTTACAATGAGTTTTTATAGAACATCCTGCAATGCACTCTTCTATTTATGGTGTTCATGTTAAGAATATGTTCTTTCTAAACCTAAAATAAAATATATATCTATTTTTCTGTCCAAGATTCTTTTGTTGTTGGGCAATAGAAGACACTGCAACATGTTTCCAACTGCAAATGTGATCTGAACATACATTGCTGGCAGGGTCTGTAGTAGCTGTCAATTCAGGGTATATATTATATATGTCCATGTGAATAACTAGCACAAACTGTTTGTGGCTTCCTATCCTTGCTGAGTCATATATATATTCCATTTTGGAAAAACATACATTTTGCGAAGAAAATTGTAACTGGGCAACCGGCTAGTTTTAATTAAAAAGAGGAAAAACTGGACAAAATAGTTTTGAGTCCTGTGCCCTCCTCCTTCAGTTTCCCCACCTCTGAATCTTATCACTCAAATCAAAATAAATCAAATTGTAATTATAAGACATCCGTCTGTTGTACATATTTCTCAATCCCCTAGATCAGAAATTAAGGGGAATCCCTTCTTTAAAACAAAATAATAAAAAAAAAATATTACATATAAAATCTGGTACGATCACATTTTTTAGAATGTCATTAAAGCACATTTACAGGTCTTGCTAATGGTACTGAAGTACAAGGAAATATTCATTGGCTACACAGATGATCTATCTGCCAATAGTTCGTTCTTCATTTACTAGTGCACTTGCTGTAAATTGTGCTACACTGATACCATCACATTTGTGAAAACCTAGCACTTTCATCATGGATCCTAACTGCATACCTGTCACCTTCTGGGGGCACAGATTGGGAGGCCAAGTGTCCGTGCTACTGCACATACGTGGTAGCACAGTCATAAAAACTGATTGCACCTGAGCAGTAATTCATTCATTGATGTCCCAGATGTTGGAAAATGAGATCAGGATTGCAGCCTTGAAAAGCGGGACTGAGGTAGAGCTCAGCAGGACAGAGCTTCCAAATCTGGATGGTGAATGCATAGTTTATTACAGACGTGTTCGGCAGTATGAAAATGGTATTTCCATAGTGTGCTCTAAAAAGACATAGTTTGTATACTATGAATATGGCCAATAAAAGATGATCAAAATTGGTTTATTGATTGCACCAGCTGAATTGCGTGCAAATGCTTAGATAAAGAGAAGAATGTAATTTAAATGTGAAATTTGCACATCCTGCCACAAGGACATTCCACAAACATCTTTCCCAATGTACATCCTTTGCATATCAAGCCACAACTGATATAAACAAAAATCATATAAATCATTTTAGAACCTTGCACCTGATTGTTCTCTTAATCACTTCATTTTTTCTGTTTATGCATTTGTGTACAAATGCAACAACCAATCATTTTAATGTTTTATTCTGTATACTCACACTATAACCAATGTTTTAAAAGTTAGCAGGAGCTGAGACTGGCAATCAGAGACTATGTACATTTTACTCAGTGCGAGGCACTTTGTTGGTATGCAGATTTGTTCAAAGTCCAGAATACTCTTTCATGACTAAAGCCCATAATCATTCGAAAAGTAGCATTTGTAAGACTTTTGGAAAGCTGTGACAAAATACTAGGATTAAACCAGTGTCAAAATGAATCTGTGCATTTTTTTTTTTGTAATTTAGAGTGACTTTACAGGCCTGGTAATCTGGAATTCTATGAAGACTTGTTAAATGACATGAAATTGCAGATTTAGTGATAACTTGTCATCTTCTTTTTGTTTCTGTTTTTTCTATACTTCAGGGAAACACACATATTAAATGGCGAGAGGTAAATTACTGGATAATGTAAATTAACAACCACATTTCTACCAGTAAAAATCACCTAATTTATGGCACAAATTTATTCAGTGTGTGTGTGTTTTTGTTTTTAAAGAGGGATTGAATCCTAAAAATAAAAAACTTGCCATCATAAATGTTTTAGCTCCTATACCTTTAAATGCTATGACACAGCACATGTTCTGTTCTCCCTCTCCTATTCTACAGATTACATATTGTGTAGCTCCTTGAGGCTCTTTCTCTCTCTTCCGGCTGCCTACCTAATCCATGCTAAATCACTTCTGAACTGTTCTGATTGGTATTGGCTTTGCTGTTCCTCCATTCCTGTTCAGGTTCCAATTGCCATCCTCCGTTTCCATTCTGATTCACCTCCATTCCCAATTGAAGAAGTACCATTCAAAAACTTTCTGAGATGGCTAGATGGCCTTTCATACAAAAATATATTTTTGCATTTAGTCCCTCTTTAAGGAATAACAAATGTTTGTGTGTGAATATTAAACAATGGATTCACTTCCATTCACATTGAGATTCACGTCACTGTTCCTCCGTTCCTATTTTGAGTCTACTTGTACCCACTTCACTGTTCCTCCGCTCACATTGAGATTCACTTTACTTTTCTTCTGCTCACATTGCGATTCCAAAATGTTTTTCAAGCACATCCATTGGTCTGTCTAATGAAACCAAAGTCCAGAGTATTGAAGAAAGTACAAGGAGATGTTCAATTACTACACAAACAGATGAGATTCTTCAAACAAGCACAGCTCTGCCAACAACTGCTCCTTCTGAAAGGTCTTTTAGATGTTCTTCATTTACGAATGCCACTAATACTATCACATTTGTGTTGTTCAGAACACCTCTTATGCCATTACATTCTAACACACATACAGAGACTATCAACCCTCTGTACATAAACATCAGAATAATGTGTGTACCCACTGTCCCAGAATTAGTGCAGCAGCACAACCTTTCCTAGTGTCACAACCAACCATAATGCACAAATAAATAAAAACACACTGGGCGATATGTATAATCATGGCACCGGCACAGCCCATTTATAAAGAATCTGGTGCGTAAAAGCACCTGATTGGTGGAGATTCTCAAACACTGTGTCAGGATGTATATAAAAGGTGCATAATAAATGAGTGTGCCTTTCTTTTCCACGTCCTGATTCTTCGCAGTGTGAATGTGTTCAGTCTGTTCAATAAAACAGACACTAATTACCATTTTATATACATGCGTCAACCCAAGCTCTCAAATCAATAAACCTTCAAATGGAATATAATCTCATGATAAATAATAATAAAGTCCATAGTACAATATTGACAATAAAATATAGGGATATGATCTAAGGAGATGTACCCCACTCACTGTCAAAACAGAAATATACTACTTTTAAAAAAACACTCTCTAGGATTTGGATTCCTTTCCTCTACAGAAAGGTGAAATGAATTCTGGATGAGCAGCAAGGATGTGTTTGACCCAATCGTTTGCTGTTTCCGCTATACAGAGACCACAGCCAAGGACTTCGGAATGGGCATCTCAGTGTGCTCTTATGTTTAAAGTAGAGGGTGTTTTAAAACCTGCATCTTGCATATAAACCCTGTTGACGTATTACTTCATCACGATTTTGTAAATGTAAGAAGTAAATGTAAAGAAAGTTAAAAAATACTTGGTGGAGCCCAAATTTTTGATGCAGTGTATTATTTACATCAGGATTTTACAAATATTTGCAGACTTAGGAGCCAGTCTAGTTATTTGTAGGAGCTAGGGAACTGGCACTTCAATAGAGTTCTATTTAAAAAAAAAAAAAAAAAAAGTAAGGAGCCAGCAGGATATACATTAGGAACCATTGATTCCTGGCTCCTGGGATTTGCCAAGACCTGCTTTACATTATCACATCAAAGTGTATTTGAGGTTAAGGGTACCTATTTCATCCATTATCCTGGTTTATTGAAAATTGAAAATCATGCAGTCCAGCTTCAACCTACACATAACACTCTTTAAAATATATACCTCAGAAGAGAACCTTTGGAATTGATGGTGTACATTTCATGCAGATATGACATGGGACTTTTTTTATGGATAGTAATCTTCAGTGTCCCTGATAAAGGTCACCCAGTAATATATTATATCTTTTATAATCTGTTCACATATGTTAACATCACGATTATAAATGAAGTGTTGCCACTATTTTGCACTCCTCATATCATTTTCTATTTTAATAATGAACGTGGTGTGTGCATGGTTGGGGGAAGATGGGTGATCTTACCACAAATTAGCTTTTTTTTTTTTTGTTTCATCATACTGGATTTTAAATACATTTCTGAAATGCAGGGCAGAGCCTGCACCATTGCAAAATCCAGAATCACAGGAGATTAGTCTCCCTTCTTCTCTTTCAACATCTCCAGCCAAAGCAGCCGTTGAACCTGGACCTCCAAATGCTGCACGTGGGAGGTAAACAGTTTAAGAATGGCTATGCCCAAAAAAAAGGCATTTTAAAAACATTTTGCAGAATAGGATATATTGTTTTTATTGTTAGCTTGCATTATCAATAGAATTTGTTTAAAACACTTTTTGGGTTTTCTCTCTGTCTGTAGTGGAAAAAAAGGAAAAAATAAAACAAAAATATTTATTTGTTTTACACGGGCTGTTCGAACGCTATTGTTTATACATAGAAGAGAATTACCATCAAAAAAAGTTAGGAGTCCGCAATAGGGATTAGTCAAGGACTTGCACTTAAGCAGTGTATAAAGTTCCAAATTTTATTGTTCCATTTATATCAAAATCGCAAGCTCCTTTGTCTATTCACCACAGTTCATTAGTGAACATACCTTGCTCTGTGCTGTTTTTGTATTGGAATTAGAAAATGTCTCTCATTTATCATCAGGAGCTCTATTTATAAATGCAACATAATTACAGAGATACATTTATGTAGATCTTCTAGATGTTTGTTTTTATTTTGTTACTTTTGGTTCTTTTCTCTTTTTCTCTTGTAGAAAGGCTTTGTTTGACAATCCTTTGGAATCCTTGCCAAAGTGTGCACCATTTGCACCAGCCACTGTTCAGGTTCTCAGTGTCAATAGCCAAGTTGCTACAATATCTAAAACTTCATCTGTTTATAGGAGGTTAGAGTTTTCTGTCAATCCAGCATAATTGCCTTGTATTTATGTACACTTTCAGAATATATAACACAAGGGCATTTGGCATTAGCCTTACTGTTCAATATCATTATCAAGGACAGCTTTACTGTGCTGTGTAACAATTTAATTTAAAACAGGAATACAAATCTTTCATACATTCTATGAATGTATTAGCAGCATTTTAACAACTCTTATGCAATTTTAAGTAATTACTCAGGGCTATATCTCAAGCATCCATTATTCAGTACACCTGCAACATGTTGTCTAATCTGGCAGTTAATAAGTTTGATAACACATTGAAGTATTGCTTCTAACAAACTCAAAGGAAGTAGTAGAGATGATGTCCTAAGGAAGTTGGTAATTCAGCTTTAAGGCACAGTCTAGTCCCCAAACTCACTTTGGTGCAAGATGAGTATTACTGATTGTATAGTGCACAGTATTTTTTCCTTCAGTGTGATTTGATGCAGGTATTCTGCGTAAATGAAATTTTTTTATACTTGACTCAAGCTCTCCCTAGTGATTATCCCGCACCTGCATGTTTACTGCAGATGGGGCAGACCTGAGGATATAAAGTTTTTTTTACATTTAGTCACTTCCTGTGCTCTTGGAATTGAATACATTGTGTGGACTCCGAGTGACAGTGCAACACATTGTCTGATGACATCACAAGAGAGACAGTAAATTCCATTGATTTGAATGAAAATATTCTCACTGGTTCCTGCAGCAAAAAAAAAGGAAATTACTTTTTCTCACCTAATGTGGGCAATCTTGTCTTCTTGCAAACTGCTGTGATTTCACAATTTCATCTAGCTGTAAATATTTGATATTTTAAACAATGCAAAATGTAAAACATGCATTTTAAAGTTCTTTGAAAGCACATTAATATTTGGAAGATGCATTGTGGGCACTAGACAGTCTCTTTTTTTAGCTTGAAAGCCACTTGGCCAGTCAAATCTGCTGAATCAGGAATTGACTAGTAAAATAACAAAAATAAATTTTTTTTCTTACAGTATTTGAAGATAAAAATATTTTTACCAGAAAGTAACAAACCAGCTTAGTCTTCAGATACCGCCATGGCATATTTTAGAGAAATATAAAATTACACACACACAAAAATATGAGTAGACAAAATCATTAAGTTTTTTTTACTACATTAAGCTGTATTCTGATATTATTAATAACCTTCACTGATGTTTAGCAAATTGAAGTCTGCTACTGTAAAATCTGACGACCTGCTGGAAAGTAGTTGCTCGGAGAGTTATGTAACTAATGGAACCAGTTCGAAGATTTGTGTGGCACAAATAAGCAGTGTTGGCACTCAGACTTTGCCATCAGAGATGTCTCCCGAACATAAAGTTACCACCAGTGGCTCATCTCATGTTTCAGTCAGGTACCCTACTTTATGCCTATTCCCTCTTTTTTCAATGGAATGTGTAGCTCTGTGGAAACTTGATAATTTGGCTCAAGTGATGAGTTTGGAATATATCCTGATGGTTGACGTGCATAGTGCTATTGGTCTCAAAGTCTATAGAAATGATTGCTTTCGTACATAAATCAATGTTTTTCATGACTCCATTTTGTCACATTAAATAGCCAGGCATTCTTAATACACAATAAAAAAATTTTTTTAAAAAACTGTTACACAGGGCAGTCCAAATTTAGGACTGCTACCCTATGGTCCCAACTTTATTATCCGGTGTTGGGGGCACCATAGGACGAGTACTACTCAGCGTCTTCCACATGTGTGGCAGTATTGACACATCCCAAGCATGTTTGGAGGAATGCCATTACCCATTTATGCATTTCTTTAGTATATGAGGGTGCTCAGACTATTCTCAAATCTGTACAATATTAAGGCCATAATATGTGAGGACCCTAAAACTCAGATATTTGAACACTACTCTGGAACCAAACCCTAAGATTTACAAGGTATGCTAACCACCTATAATACAATTTTTAAAAACATCCAAGTGACCACATCAATAAATCTATATATTTCAGTATAGGTTAAAAGGACATAATTGCATTAACAAAAAAAATATCACTGAAACTTTTTATATTTTTATTTGGGTTTTGTATCTGTTTATTCTACTTCCCAATTAGACAAGAAAATGCTATTTCTGCAGAAAACACTTCTTCTGTCATTAAGATCTCAACTGTCCAATCTCAGGCTTCATTGATACAGAACAGGTAACAATACCCAATAAAGTATCCTGTGAGAAACCAAGGAGATTTATATACACAGTCACACAGCATTACCATTGCCATCCATTATGTAAGGTAAATCCACAATTACTGGTACAACAATAAGAATATATTTTCCTTGTTGCTTTAGGTATTTATAAATTTAAATTATATATGAGAGCATATATTTTTAGCTTGTTTTTGTACTTTTTTTCAAATAGTGTTTACTAATGGAAATTGTGCAGACTCCCTCATTACAATATTTAAAACTTTACTTACATTTTATCCCATTTTTAATAGTGACTTCGCATAAACAAATCTTTTTTTTTTTTAAAGCTATTATTAATTGCATTAATGCTTTGAGCATAAATGTTCTGCTGTGTGACTGGTAATATAAATATAATTTGTCAGCTGTGATTATACTTACTGGTCCTTTACTCTATCTTCTGCTATTCCTCTCTTTACTACAAGTATTCCCACTAAAAAACACTTGATGGACAATCCACTGGAGAAGCTACCCAAGCATGCCCCTTGTACTCCTCTAGTGCTCTCAATGGAGAATTCAGAAAGTAAGAACCGTGCAGTGGCTGCTGTAGCCGCTGTTGTGGGTGCTCAGGCAAGGTATACATTTTAATTGGTTTACTTTACATGTTAGAAAATCCGGTCATGTAAAAAAAGGTTTATGTAGCATGATTGAAGGCAGTGCAGCAGTGAGGGAGTGCCTATGTTCTGGTGGAACACTGTGAGAAGACGTGTACCTCTGATAGCAACAATTAGGTCTTCCATTGAAGTCCTTCTATTGAAGATCCTCAAAAGTAGTATAGCAAGGTCTATAATACAACCAATTGTTTAGATCATTTAGCTCCAAGTGTGCTACACAGATCTACTTTTACCTCACCTACTCTGGTGTGGAAATCTATGTAGCTATAGGAGATGAGGAAACTATTATACAAGTGGCAAAGGGCATTTTTCCATTTTCCACACCCTTTACTGCTTTATTTTGCCTTTTCGTATTGGCTGTTTTGTAAGGGTGACATTTTTAGCATTTTGGTTACTGTAGTTGATGTTTAGAATGTATTATTTGGGAACTATTTTACCTCTGCAGAACTCCACCAAGAGGCAGGCTGGCAATGGATGTAAATCAATCTCATGGTGAGATGCAATCCCTGCCTTTCTAGGATCTAATTTTTGGGTGTTATGTTAAGTGATACCAGCAACCCTGCCACTGACTCCACTTTATACGTTTTTGGTAGGTAAGGTATTAGGCCCAGCTTTTCAGATGAAATTGAATAAATTAACAATTCGTCTAATATTAATTGAAAAGTGTGAAAGTAAATTTTATGAGTACAGTTTCAAATGTAACCAGATAAAGTATACTTTACTTAGGAATAAGCAGTTAATTTAGCTACATTTACAGCTGGCTTACTGAAGATCTGTTTTTGTGTTTTGACTTTTGCTTTTCAAACTTTTTTTCATCTTCCCGTGCACTTCATCCTTCTCTGAGCAGACTCTCTGGTCCTTTTGTCTATCACACTCTTCTGGATGCTCTTCTAATCTCTCCTATTTCTAAGCCACCTTTTCCACCTCTAAAACCTTCAAGGAAATCCACAGGTGCTTTGAAAAGTGAACATATAATGAGGTGAGAAATATATAGGTTAATATCAGTTACAAACTCTCTTTAATCTGTGTCATTGTGCATGTCCTCACTAATGGACACTTGGCTGTTTTTACCTATAATGGTGCCTCATTCTTTAGGCCCATGACACCAATCATATTCCTTTATAATCAATGGCTCAGTCCTAAATGTGTTGATCTATGCTCCTGTATAACTAATGTTTTGTTACATTGTTAGCTATGACCTAATAATTGTAGGAAGATTGTGTGTCTCAAAGCACAAAAACCCAAAACTAGTACACTCCGGCTTGATTAAAAGTGCCTTTTGAATAGCATATTGAGTTTATGCACCATTCAAAAGGCAATTTCTCCCTAGTTTGCAAACATAAAGACTGGGGTTCTGCCATTTTCTGGAGCAGTGCTCTGTGGCCACAAAGAGCCGGCTGAGTCACTGTTTCTGTCATTTTTGTGTGTGTATCAATAGCCATCTCCTCTGTGGTGTGGTTTATTCAGAGTGTCGGATGCTGCACACCAATCTCAGAGAATTCCACTTTTAGTCCGACAGAAGTAGACTTCTGTCTAATTTAGAAGTTATTGTGAATGTTTAAAGTCTAGTAACATTTAGGTAACACCTACTGCATGTAATGTGGCTTAATTTCAAGCCACTTTATCTGCAATCCAAAAGAATGAACATAAAACGGTGAGGCAAACAGTACAGTGTCACTTTTTACATACATTGTGCTAGTGCCGCTGTTGGTAAATCTATAGAACTGCAAAAAGAACCATTAGTAATAGAGTAGGAAATATAGCTAAGGTGGAGAATGTTCCCAACTCTGCTACTATTGCCTAATTTAAAAAAAATATTTAATGTTAAAGAAAAATAAATGTTCAGTTCTTAGTTCCCCCCATATTTATTTTTTGTTTTACTAGACCCAGTTATTCTATATTTAAGATGGCAGCCTCACACAAACTATAAGTAGAGATGCAAATTGATATAAATATAGTGTTTAAAAAGGTTGCAGGGGAGTATACTGTTTCAGTTACTTGATTTCAGTGTATATAGTAAATTGTATAATTGGGATATGGCCATCTACACTCTTGGGATTATCATCTTAAATATGTCAGCATAAGCATGAATTTTAACTCGATAAAGTAACACAGATGATAGGCATATATGTGTGTCACACATTCACTTGCTTTAGTGATCTAACATTATTTTAACAACAAAACTTCTATACGTTCTAAAACTGTGTTTGTAATGGATCTTTATTGATACTATAAAGGTCTGGAGTGTTCATCTTACAAAATATACTTAATAATAAAATAACCATATTTCTTCTGCTTTATCAGAGTTTCCATTTTGTTTGTTATGCATAATGATCCTTATCTGTAATGAAAACAGGTTTCTTTCTTTCTTTTACCACAAGGTGTTCAACAACACTAATGATGTCACAGTCTTGTTCTTTTACACACAACCACCAAAGTGTGTAGAATTTTCTGGTATTAAGTATTCCATTTATATAAAGACCAACATTAAGGAATCGCATGGCAATTTGAGTTGGCTGTTTTAGGCTTCCTTCACCAAAATTGTGCCTCAAAATGACCCAAAAGACTGCATAGGGTCAACTCTGTGATGATTTTGTCCTGAATTGGATTCTGGTAGCTGAATTTTACAAATCTTTGAAATGCGGCTATTCAGTATCCCCCAGTTCGAGTCCGATTTGGCAGTTCAAAGATTTTCGGCTACCCAATATGCCCCGAACACATTCCGAATTTGTTTGAGATAGCCGCATTTCAATTCTCCAGGTAAAAGCTGGAAATTTAAAATGAAAAAATATTGCCCTTGGCAAAATGGCTTTCAGCCCCCATACTATACCTTGGGGGACCATGACAAGTAGCGCTGGTCAGCTCCCCCCCCCCCCCCCCCCATCTCAGAAACTGCGGGAGCAAACCCAAGGGCCTCCTGTTACACACGGGGGGGGGGGGGGTCAATACTGTGCTAGGAGCTGGCCAAAAGCTCCTAGCCCCCCTATACAGTACATCCCTGTAGAGCTCTCCAATGTCCTGACATCCCTCATTTCCAGGGGCTCAAATTCTTTTGTTGTGCATTACTGCAAAAAATCATAAAACAATGCAATAATACAGTGAACGTGTTTTATGTGCTGTAACTGTGAATCATATGGTAACTTGTTTTCATACAAAATGATTGTTTTGCCCTTGAAATGCAATTCTAGATCTAGAAATGGTGGTTTATTCTTCACCTATTCTACATAAAAATAATGGGGTACTTTTCTGACCATTTGAAACTACAGAAAGTATTTTACTTTGTCTTGGTCGAATGTGTCTCACTTTTTTTTTTTTTTTTTTTTTATTAATGTAAAAGGCATTTAGACACAAATGTATGAAAGGGTTACTTGGGAAGTGTGGCAAATACAGGTTTATGATGATTATTTTTCTTTACTTCCTATATACTTATATACTATATACTTCTTTTTTTTTTAAATATATTGTCTACTAAAAATGTTGCCTAGAATTCACAAGGCCAAATATTTAGTTGGCTTGGAACACTGTAAGCTAGTTAGACGCCAAAGAAAATGGGTCTAATGGTTATGCACATTGTAAAAAAAGAAATCATTAAAAGTGTGACTTCTCAGAGACCATGGTGTATTTTGTATAAACAAGATCCTGTCAATACTTACAGCAACACTTCTGAGATGTAGTGCCATGCATATTTGCTTCTTGGCATAGACCTGTGAGCAGGGTGGATTTGATTTAAATAAAGTCTATTTTAAATCATGATTTAAATCACTAGTCGGTAAGACTCTATTTAAATCATGATTTTGAAATGTAAAGACTCATTCTTGCTGGTAATTATATCCTTAAATATTTGCAACCAGATAAAGACTTATTTACAATAACCTGTCAGATTATTAAAATATCAGAACTGATTTTCGTTTAATAGGTTAGACTGTAGAAGGTATTCTATAGAAATTGTTGATGAGCTACTCCAGAGTTGTGCTGAATGACATCTGGGTCACATTTTGGCAGAGCAGGATGCTGGGGAACCTCTGCTGTTGTGGTCAGTTTGTGGGCAACTTAAACTTTTAATGGGGAATAGACTCAAACCGATAATGTAATGCATTAGCCAATTCCTGTGTAATCTTTTATGTCATGGTACTCACTCTTGATAACATTCTTTATTTTCTTGGCAGTGATTCACCAGATCCAACGCCGGGTACTTCATACACTGCTGCACCAGCTAAGAGTATGCCAAGTACCTATAAATCACCACCATTCAAACAAACTGCTCCATCTGGCACCGCTAAACAAGCAGGTTGGCAACCAGGTAACCAAACTTTGTGTGTGATCTTAATAAAACTGAATTTATTCTGAAAGTAGAAATGGTACAATTTTGTAGAATGGATTTTGAAATGTTAACAGAATCATTACAAAATAAATAATAAAAACTGTTGTAATAATTAGACCCAACATCTAATATGATACATAGAGTTTATATAGTATGACCAATAGAGGTATTTGTTAGAGGCACAGATATTTTTTTTTTTATATCTGTGTATAACAGTGGAATGATTTAATTTGTCTTTTGTCTTTTAACTCTTATTCTATCCCTTATAAAGAAGTCTTACAAATGCTCTGCAATGTTGAAGGAATGCTGTCTACGAAGATTACTCTTTTCTTTTCTTTTCTTTTCCTTTTCTTTTTTTTTCAATTCTTATGTGGTTTCTCTTAAAATTATTTAAAATGTACGAAGTAAAATAAAAATTAAAAAAAGATTCTCATGGATATGCTTAATCAGAAAGGAATAAGAGCAGTGGTTTGGTCTAAATGCATTTTTTACCCAGTACCCATTGGCCTTTATCACTCCTTCTCTCTCCTATCCAGAATTGCAGAGGGGAGACAAAGGTTATTGAAGGTGGAGAAAGTGAGAGACACTCCTCTTACAAAAGTGAATTTCTATGAGGTCTGTTTGTCAGACCAAAGTATGAATGCATATTTAACCTCAGGGCTTTATATTCTAGCCTATTGATCGGAGCCAGTGCCTCATCTGTGGAAGATGGCCACGCAGCCTATGCACTTTTGCATTTAAAAGGGAAAAGTAGTGCAGCCTCAGTCATGTTACAGCAGCACAGGTGGCAGTTGCCCCCCTTCCTCTCTTCCCAGACCTCCCTGGTTCTTAGTTACTATTGAAAAGATATTGTATCTTTGATTGGTGTTTTTCTAATTTGTTTGTATGATAAACCTAGAAATGGGACAGTATAGGGAGATGGTCACTAAGGAAGTTACTCCACGCACCAACAAACGACATGTATGCATAAAAGGGTGGCTATGAAAATTACTTTGTTTTTACAAAAACTTTCCTTTTTCAATCCAAAATCTGGTATCTCCTTGCTATGAGCAGAGCAACTAAAAATAATCTTAGACAAGTTTTGCGAAGAGTTGTAACTGTTTTAATAGGAAATATATTCTTTAAACTCAATTTGTACACACCACCACCAGTAGTGGAATTTAATTTTTAAGGTTCTTAAATATTAAGGTTCTTAATATTGTGGAATACCTGCAGCTTCTGTTCTGTCCCCAATATTGTGGTTTGCCATGAGTGTATGATGGATTTGTTTGGTGTGTGTACATAACACTGCCTTTAGATTCTGATAGCATCTGTGCCCTGCCAAGACTAACAACATCAAAAATGCATCAAGGCATCTCAGTAATATAAACTGCAACCAGAAAGAAAGGTCAAAATTATCCAGAAGTCCTGAAGGTAACTAAAAATGGTCAAAACAGAAAACAGGGCCCACTGTCTGTTCTTATAGCAGACGTTCACCATGTTTTGGACCTTTTTTTATAATGCATAGTTAAAGGGACTCTTTAACTATGCGTTTTTTATTAAAAAAAAATTGTTTTAAAATATATAATTGTAGAAAACATTAATAACATTAGACAGAATCATTAAAAGTGTTCACAGACCTTTCAATAGCAGATTTTGTCCTGCTTCATATACAGCATACCGTATTTGTGACGTGTGGAGAGTCAGAGGTTAATACCCCCCATAGTGTCTCTCTTAATCTCTCCTTCCCCCTGTAGTATCTCTTTTCCCCCCTGTAATGTCTCTCTCTCTCTCTCTCCCCCGGTAGTGCCTCTCCCCCCTGTAATATCTCTCACTCCCTCCTCTTGTAGTGCCTCTTTCCCCCCCCTGTAATGTCTTTTTCACCCCATCTCCCCTTATAGTGCCTCTCTTTCCCCCCTAATGTCCCTCTCTCCCCTAATAGTGCCTCTCTTTCCCCCCTAATGTCTCTCCCCCTCCGTCTCCCCCCAGAGATTTGGAGAACCACTTGCGGCCACTTACCTCCACCCCGCGGCCTCTGCCAACAGCCTATGGCTGCTTCCGCAAGAGCCGGAGGCAGTCAAATTATTTAAATCAGCGGTGGCGGCTGCCGAATTTCTTAACGTGGCAGCCACCGCTGAACTACTTGAAGTGGCCACAGCGCCCCCAGGGCAGGTGGCCTACCGGGATTTTTCCCGGTATCCCAGAGGGCCAGTCCTGCCCTGCAGGGACCACACATTTGCTCCAAAAAAATAAGGTAGTTAGTGTCTATTTATACAGCTGCCATTTTTATATACAACATACAGGTATGCAGAGACCTCAGAGTACATATTCCATATTACTTTATATAGTTAGCTATATTAAGTAATATGGAATTAAAGGTGGAGGAGATAATGGGGTTCCAGATTTTGTAATAGGAGGAAACAGACACATTGTTTGTTTTTTCCATTGTACTTTGATAATGTATCTTTGCCCGTATCTCTGTCTCGGACGGAGTCTCAGGTCTTCTCCAATATCTTGATAAAAACTTTTTTTTTTTTTTTTTTTATTGTAGCATCAGAGAATAAAACAAAATCCATACATTGTGTTTGCAGAAATGCATTAAAATTCATGAATAAAGAGAAATGTTTTGAATGTACATGTGGCATCTTCTTTTTATGACATCATTTCATTTTAAAACCACAAGATTAACTACTAGTGCCCCTCATATATTTTTGCTTGTGCTTCTATAATAACACAATTGAAAATAAAGTTTAGTGGGTCTTTTAAAATGTTCGGCTGCCTGTTTTTTAAAGGAATAAATACTAATGTTCGCCTCTAGATGGTGGCGTAGTCCTGTCACATTAAACTTATTTTGATTGGAATGGAATACGGTTTTTAAAACACATGACAAAAAGTTACTAAAAGATTCTGCAATTCTATAGCTCTACAATGCTGTTTGAAGATGCAAAGTGAGAGTCTGGCAATACTTTATCACTGCTGTATAGAAAAGAATTGCCATCCTTAATAATTTACTAGATAAATAAAATTCTAGGGGGTTCAGTGGAGTTTGAGAGGGGCTTTATCCATATAGGTGTAAAGGGACACTAAACAAAATATTGTTTATGATGTGAATGTAGAGAATGAAAAAATGATTAATAGTTGCCTATGCATTTTATTGGCTGAATTGCAATTTAATGCATACATTAACAGATGGATGTTTTTTCAGTGGTGTACTGCTCAGTGTTTGTGCTTGACTATAATTTTGCTCTCTTTACTGTACCTAAACAAACGTATCTATTGGTTTGTTTGTTTTTTTTCTGGATAATAATGGCTTTAGATACCATTATTTTGATCATATAATTTACTGTATACATAAAAAAAATGATATAATATAGACTTTTGCTTTTTTCCTAACCATTATCACCTGCAGTGACTTTTTGACCCCAACACTAATAATTACCCTAAATCTCACCCTAATTGTAACTCTAACCCTAGATCTACAGTTTACTAATGCTGATTTTAAAGTGTAATGTTGCAGACTGCCTCTAGAGCGTGATCACTTTCGTCTAGCAACAGCTCGCCGGAAATGATCACGGATTGCTTTCAAAGTTCTTGCTTTTACTGACTATTCACTTTGTCCTGATACATGTGGTCTAAATGACGGTTATATCTACCTTTGCTTTGACCCTTTTTTTTTTTTTTAAACCTTTTTCTAAAGTATAATGGAATGGATGTATTTGAATCTGATATTTGTGCATCACATGGTTGTTTTTTTTAATACTTGCAATGAAAAAAAGTTTGCACTGCCTTATTCTTCATTAGTAGAAAATCATCAAAACATGTACACTTTTTATGTGTTGTATGGCTCCTTTCATGTATGTCTGTTCTCCTTGGGGAGAAATCAGATATGACGAGAGTTTGTACACTGTGCTTCCAACCAAAAATGTAGATACAACTTGATATCTCTGTGGATATCTGTCCAAAGAAAGCTTTAATTAATTACTTTTGATGGAAGTCATTCAACTTTTTCCTTGAAGTTGAATAAAGGAGTTTTCATCTTGGCCAGAAATTTAAAAAAAAAAATAAAAATACCCCAACTGGTCAGGAGTTCAGAATCCAAAAATGTGATGTTGAACCTTGCAAACTTTGTAATTAATATGGGATTGCTATATTCAGGCTCAAAAAGAGTCAGATTGTTCACACAGTTTTGTGCCAAGACTTCTAGTTCTCTCAATGACTAGCAGTTTAATCAATCATGCCATTTTTTTTGTTGTGACCGCTTGATACTGAAGGGGCCAACAACAGGTCTGTTTTAAACTTAAAAGGTTGTCCTACAATGCTGTTGAAAATTCCAAACATTCACATTTTCAAAAAAAAAACAGATCATGCACAGTGCTTGGGAATAAAAAAAATAATATACGTGTGTAATGTGTCGAAAGAAATATACCCCCTTCACCAAACAAAAGATGGATAAGATAAATTGAGGTTAATAGCAATACTAACCAGTATAATATGCACACAAAAAGGGGAGGCACACGTACTAAGATGGGGAGCGAAATTTCCCAATCCTGTGGAGTGAGGGTCTCCACCAGACAAACAGTAAGTCTTAGGGCTGCAGTTATCTGCACCACTGCAAGCGAAAGACACAATATTATAAAAAAGACACAGCACTTCTGGATTCTTTACCTAGGCAATACACACCCTTGCTAATGTATAGGCCTCGGCTCATGTCCCAGGCTCTACATACTCTTGTGCGGTATAGGCCTTAGCAGGCCATACATGCACTTGGTGGGGTAAAATGCAAGACAAAATGATGAATCACACAGCTCTCGATAAAGTGGGGTGTTTTAATATCACCAAAGTGGCAATATTTCAACCCTGTTATCTCTTAGTCATGCTATGGCTTATATTGGACCAGTGGCGTCTTACACCCGCACACTTTGAAGGGTGAGTGCTGGTAGACCTTATTTGCTTTCATATGTTATGGATCCACCCTTGATATGGTATTGGTCTCAGCTGTACTTCAGCTTATGTCGAGACCTTGCATAGCCTCATTGGGGAATAGGTGTCCCCTGAGAGGTTGAGTAATTACGCTGCTGCGCTACTGAGGTGTCTCACTAATGAGGCCACCCATTTGGTTTAGCATTACATGGGGATGTTTCCACACAGCTGCTTAGGCCTTGTGCATCTTTATGCTTCCTAGATGTACTCTGTCTGTAGGTCCTGCATTTCTAAATTAATCTTGTAGGTAATTGAGTTTTATCAATGCACTAAATCTCTATTTATCTTTGATATTATGAGGTTTCTAGAACAAGTGCAGCACAGACAGTACTTATAGTTCATATGGAACAAATGTGAGTTCTATTTTTTTGCATGGGTGACTCCTTTTGCGTTCCTGCTTAGGTGGCTTGCATCTGAACCAAACCTAGCCTTACTCAGGTACTAAACATTCCCAGTTCATTATTTTGACAATGTATTTAACGACAATACTTACAAATGGATTAACCACAAAAGCAATATTTAAATTGTGAATTAGCCTTGACTTGCCACCAAAGTGCCCACACCCTTAGTCAGGTATTCTACAGATGATGCATCCCAGGGTCTTTCCGGTCTACAAAGTATACTCGTAACTGCTAGTTAACCATAGCCTTGCACCGAAGCAGATATACCCTTGATCAGATAAATTATACAAATGGTGCATACTCTGCCTTCCCTGTTTGAACAGAAGAAAACACTTCACCGTAGAGATGGTTGTGAGTGATAATTTCATCATTGGAATAGCTGTAATAATGTAAACACTAAATTCATTACTTAACCCCCTTCGTGAGACATGGTGCTTGCGTACCAGATGAAGTAAGCACCAAAACACCACTTTTTATTCCTGACCAGCGATTACAAGGTGATTGGTAGCCACACAGTGGCAGAGACCTGGTCAGGGTCTTAATGGACCCCGTAGGTCCCTGCCCAAAAATTGTCACAAAAGTGTGTCTGAACCCTGAAGTTCGGGCACGGCGTGATTTGGTGATGTATCTATCAGCTACATTTTCCCTGTCAGACTGAGGCAACTCAAAGTGGGGAGCCGCAATAAGCTGGACATTCTATGCCGTCGAAGTGTCTTTTGGGACCTTTAAAGTAGGATGGCATAGAACGTCCTAGCGTTGGGAATGGGTTAAGGAGATGCTACTTGTGAAAGCACTACATATTGATTGGCTTAAATTGCTTCCAGCTTTATATGAAGCAAGTTAATTGCACTACAAATTTACATAAGGTAAGGATGTACGTCCTCATGGTCTTCAAGGACCATGCTTTCAGGATATATATATATATATATATATATATATATATATATATATATATATACGTCCATTAGCATTAAGAGGTTAAAAGTCTTTTCACAATTATGAACTGTAAAAAAAGACCCTATCAAAGTAGTTTCTAATATAAATTATTTTTTTTATAAGGCAATAACCTAACCAACATTTTTGGGTTTCCTGACCATTTTCTTCTAAAGTGACCTTTTGGCAACAACTCTAATCACCCCAGCACTAATCCTAATTTAGGTCTTGGGTTAGTTTTGTCCTTTTTTTTTTTTTGCGAGCAACCGAAGTGATCTGATCACTTCTGTCGCTCTTACTCTTGATATAGGGTAGTGCCATATTGGAGGGTGTCAGACTCCCCGAAGAAGTAACTCGCCGGAATATCCTGGAATCCAGACGATCACAATTTCCTCCATTCTAGGCTCAATACAATACTCTCCTGCAAAAGTTACTATCCCCTTGACAACGAGCAGAACACGCTACGCACGGCGCGTGACGTCAGGCCCGCGAGGATTTAAAAGGAGACTCTGCATTCAGTATGGCGCTGAGTGATTCTCGTGTATCCTGCCTTATTATCTTCCGTTTACTTCAGCCGATTTGGATTGTCTTCGTTTACCGCTACCTTGCCTGTGCCCCTGACCTCGGATTTCCTTTTGACTACTCTCCTGTGCTTGTGCCCCCGACCTTTGGACCGGCTGACGTTGCTTCTCTTCTGGCTCCCATTTACCTGGCGTTTCCCCGGATTATTCTCCTCACCTGTAGTGCCTCTTGCACATTGCTGTATACTACTATCGATTGGACTACATCTTCCAGTGAGACTATCTACCTTCGGTGTCAGTACATATATTTCCTGCCAAGTGTGTTCCTCACCGTTATTACTGTATTGTGGCTTAGTTATCCTGCATATTGGTTTCCACCCCTTGTTTACCTCACATAATCACTCAGCCCTTATGGAAACCGCAGGACTTACAGAAGCAATTACGGCCCTTACCCAACAAGTATCATCCCTAACCCAAACTGTACAAGAACTACAGACCGGACAAAATCAGTTGCAACAACAATTACAACAACTACAAACCAGAATCCCAGAACCTACAGTATCTGCTCCTTTGTCAGTCTCGGCATCTAGCAATCTGGAGGGGGCCACAGCTTTAGAGCCTCAAGTCGTCATGCCAGACAAATTCTCAGGGGACAGAAAGAAATACCGTACCTTTGTTACTGCATGTCAAATCCTGTTTAATTTAAAACCACGTACTTATGCATCTGATTTTGTAAAAGTACACACAGTGATATCCCTTCTTACTGAGGAACCTCAAATCTGGGCCCACCATTTGCTACACAGTAACAGTCCTCTACTGGAATCTTGGGGATCCTTCCGCCAAGCACTAGATTCACTGTATGAAGATCCTTTTAGAATTTCTTCAGCAACCAACACACTTCGTTCCCTCCAACAGGGAAAACGACCGGTAGAGGAATATATCACGGAGTTTCGCCGAGTCGCCCTAGAAACCACATGGAACGAAGCGGCTCTATTAGACCAGTTTCGCCTGGGGTTATCCGATGCTCTTAAAGATGAATTGGCACGAGTGGGAGTACCCTCTTCCCTGGATACACTGACACGCATGGTGACACAAATTGACCGTAGATTACGAGAGAGAAGAGCGGAGCGTGGGGTACCATCTTATTCTATGAACCCAACTTCACCTCAGATCTTTTTTGAGTCTACGCCAACGATCCCTAATACAGAGGAGCCCATGCAAATCGGTCTTATTAGGGGACCTCTACCTGCTGAAGAAAAGGCTAGAAGGAGAGCCCAAAATTTGTGCCTCTATTGTGGGAGACCAGGCCATGCATATAGAGATTGCAGGATCAGACGACGCCCAACTCAGGGTAAGAATAATTCTGCAACATCTTCCACTGACACAGTTATTCCGCCCAACCTGATGCCTCACCTATCTCTTTCCCTTTCCTTACAGTGGACTAAAGACCCCATACGATTATCAGCCATGCTTGATTCCGGCGCCAGCGGTTGCTTTTTGGACATAGAATTGGCCAAGACTCTTTGCATTCCACTCCAAAAGAAAGCCACACCTCTACAAATACAATTAGTAGATGGAAGTCCATTAAAGACTGGTCCGGTTACTCACGAAACCATACCACTTATTGTTACCATTGGTGAAAGACATCAGGAGGTTTTACAATTTGATATCGTACCTGCTCCAGTATTCTCAGTGATTTTGGGGTTACCTTGGCTCCGAAACCATAATCCTATGATTAACTGGGAGACAGGCACCCTAGTATTTTCTTCTAAGATGTGTACCTCAAAATGTCTTATCCGGTCCTTGATATGTCTCACCAACAATCCCATACAGAGACTTCCATTGGCATATCAAACGTACCAGGATGTTTTTGAAAAGAAGAAAGCAGATACCCTGCCTCCACACCGAAGCTACGATTGCCCAATTGATTTACTGCCTGGGGCCTTCGGACGGATATATCCCTTGGCGGAGCCTGAACTGTCCTCTCTGAAGGAATATATTGATGAAAATATTGCTAAAGGTTTCATCAGACCTTCCACTTCTCCAGCAGTAGCTGGCATTTTTTTGTCAAAAAAAAAGACGGAGACCTAAGACCTTGTGTGGATTACAGAGAATTGAACAAAATTACCACCAAGAACCGTTACCCTCTACCTTTAATCTCTGAACTAATGGATCATCTACGTACTGCACAGATATTTACCAAGATTGACCTTAGAGGAGCCTACAATTTAGTGAGAATAAAGGAGGGTGATGAATGGAAGACAGCCTTTAGGTCTCGTTATGGGCATTTCGAGTACCTCGTTATGCCATTTGGCCTTTGCAATTCGCCAGCCACATTTCAACACTTTGTCAATGACATATTTCACGACATACTAGACCAATTTGTCATCATTTATCTGGACGATATTCTAATTTTTTCCCCTTCTATAGAACAGCACCGACGTCACTTGCAGCTGGTTCTTTCCCGTCTAAGACAACATAACCTTTATGCAAAGTTGGAGAAATGCATCTTTGATACACAGACTGTGGACTTCCTTGGTTTTGTACTTTCCCCCAATAATGTCCAAATGGACCCTAAGAAAGTATCTGCAATACTACAGTGGCCTATCCCTACGGACAAAAAAGCCATACAACGCTTCGTGGGATTTGCAAATTTCTACCGAAAATTCATTCGAAACTTTTCTAAGGTGATTCAACCTATCACTTCACTCACCTCTAAGAAAAAGTCCTTTCAATGGACCACGGCTGCCCAAGCTGCGTTTGAGTCTCTCAAACTCAAATTCACGCAAGCTCCCATTCTAATTTTGCCAAACCCCGCTAAAGCATATACGTTGGAGGTCGATGCCTCTGAACACCGCAGTCGGTGCTATTCTGTCACAACGTCAAGAGAGTGATGACCTGCTGCACCCTGTGGCCTTCTTCTCACGATCATTAAATTCTGCTGAACGCAATTATGATGTGGGGGAACGTGAGCTCTTAGCCATAAAATTGGCATTAGAGGAGTGGAGACACTTACTGGAAGGGTCTGTTTTCCCCATTACCACGTATACTGATCATAAGAACCTGGAGTATTTATGTACTGCTAAGCGACTACAACCCCGACAAGCTAGATGGGCCTTATTTTTTACCCGCTTCCAACTACATATTACATATCGCCCAGGTTCTCGCAATGGCAAGGCCGACGCACTGTCCAGAATGGCTGAAGGGGAGGAGCTACCTTCTGCAGAGAACACTACCATCCTACAACCAGAGCACTTCTTGGCAGTCACCCAAACCCTCTGGGAATCTCTCAAATCCCACTCTCGTTCACTTCCACCCTCTGAACACACTAATCTCGATTACCGTCAAGAACTATATTTTCACAGAGATAAAGTTTTTGTGCTCCCCGAGACTCGTTTACAGGTCCTCCAAACCTTTCATGATACTCCGGCGGCCGGTCATGGTGGTATACAACAAACCAGAGATCTTATCCAACGAACATTTTGGTGGCCTACATTACACAAGGATGTCTATGCGTTCGTGTCATCTTGTGAGATCTGTGCTCGAACCAAAAACAAGAGAATGCTTCCATCTGGTCTACTTCAGCCGCTTCCTGTTCCCTCAAGACCATGGGGGGATATATCTATGGATTTTATTACAGACCTTCCACGTTCCAAAGAATTCACCACCTTGATGGTGGTTGTGGATCGCTTCACCAAGACCGCACATTTCATTCCATACAAGACCCTTCCCTCAGCTCAAGAAACTTGCGATCTATTCATACAGAACATTTTTCGTCTCCATGGTCTTCCAGAAAATATCGTATCAGATCGTGGGTCCCAATTTACCTCTAAATTCTGGAGGGCATTTTGTGAAGGTCTGCACATCCACCGATCACTTTCCACTGCCTTTCACCCTCAAAGCAATGGCCAAACGGAACGTACAAACCAGACCCTGGAACAGTACTTACGTTGTTTTTCTTCACACCTTCAGGATAATTGGGCGGACTATTTGCCTCTCGCCGAGTTTGCTTACAACAACCATATACACCGATCCATCCGAATGTCTCCGTTCTTCGCTAGCTATGGTTATCATCCTTCAATGCTTCCAGGTTCCCCTGTATCCAGCACTGTTCCCTCTGCATCACTTCATGTTAGCAATCTGGTCCAAAACTTCGCAGTGGTACGCAATACGTTACGACGAGCTCAAACCCATTATACATTTTTTTCTGACCAACACAGATCTTCGGCCCCTGTCTTACAAAGTGGGGGATAGGGTATGGCTTTCCACCAGACATCTCAAACTGTCATGTCCTTCAAGGAAATTGGGCCCTAAACATCTTGGCCCCTTTTGTATCCTGGAACGTATTTCCCCTTTGGCCATGAGACTGGAACTTCCTCCCTCTATGAAAGTACACCCGGTGTTTCATGTATCCCTTCTGAAACCGTGGATTTCTGATCCCTTTCCCAATAGATCCGTGGTACCTCCTGCCCCTGTTTTGGTGGATGGTGCGGAGGAGTACGAGGTGGAGGAGATTCTGGACTCTCGTTTGTTTAGAAGACAACTTCAGTATCTAGTCCATTGGAAGGGTTATGGCATTTCTGATAGGTCTTGGGAGCCTGCTATCTTGGTTCATGCCGATGACTTGGTTCGTTCCTTCCATTCTCGCTTCCCAGATCGGCCTGGTCCTCAGCGTGCCCAGAGGTCCCGCCTTGGGGGGGGGAACTGTCAGACTCCCCGAAGAAGTAACTCGCCGGAATATCCTGGAATCCAGACGATCACAATTTCCTCCATTCTAGGCTCAATACAATACTCTCCTGCAAAAGTTACTATCCCCTTGACAACGAGCAGAACACGCTACGCACGGCGCGTGACGTCAGGCCCGCGAGGATTTAAAAGGAGACTCTGCATTCAGTATGGCGCTGAGTGATTCTCGTGTATCCTGCCTTATTATCTTCCGTTTACTTCAGCCGATTTGGATTGTCTTCGTTTACCGCTACCTTGCCTGTGCCCCTGACCTCGGATTTCCTTTTGACTACTCTCCTGTGCTTGTGCCCCCGACCTTTGGACCGGCTGACGTTGCTTCTCTTCTGGCTCCCATTTACCTGGCGTTTCCCCGGATTATTCTCCTCACCTGTAGTGCCGCTTGCACATTGCTGTATACTACTACCGATTGGACTACATCTTCCAGTGAGACTATCTACCTTCGGTGTCAGTACATATATTTCCTGCCAAGTGTGTTCCTCACCGTTATTACTGTATTGTGGCTTAGTTATCCTGCATATTGGTTTCCACCCCCTGTTTACCTCACAGAGGGGCATGCTGCCATCCAGTATAGCGCTCCTTGGAGTGACCACAGTGCCCTAAGGGGGGCATATTTTGTTGTTGCTATGGATGCTTCATAGCAACACCGTCAAGCATAGGCATTGATAATTGATCGCTGCATATGCAGGTTTCACCGCAGGAACCACATCCTCTGTTACTAAGTCACAGGTTTTCTGTCATGTACCTGGGTTAAGGTGGGTTTTTTTTTTCTTCTTCTTCTACATTTAGTGTTATAGTAAACTTATTTTACTATCCCAGCAGCCATTTTTATTATCTGACCTCTTTTTTACATTTCACTTTAATTCACCATGTTTTTCAACCTGAGGCTCTGATACAATGTATTCTAATATTGGTCACTGTCACTCCTGATGTGACTTGATTTGTTGTTGTTTAGTGTTTGGTTTAATGTATAAGCGTTTACCATATAATACATACACCTGCAATACATTACATATGCAGTTATCTCTTTATGGGGCCACTGTTGCACTGATTCCAACTACAATAAGAGTTTGGAATTAGAAAACATTCTGCTCATCCTGTTGTGTAAAATTACGGACTGTAACTAAGCACTGTCCTCATAAGACAGAGCTAACTGTTTTCTACTTACCCAGCCTCTATTACTATATTTCTATTGGAGGTCAACTGTGATAACAAGGAAATCACAAATTCTTATCCAAGAATGTATTTTCCTTGTAAATCATGGTAGCACACCTTTACTCCACCTCTGAGGTTTTCAGGGGTACAGTAAAGGAGTTTTCTTTGGTATAACACGCACCATCTATAGGGGGAATATTTTTAGAAGTTGTTTTTTTCCCATGCACTATCTCAGGAAGCGGGAACTATCTCTCACTGTGATTTGCAAGGAAAATAAATTATCTGATGAGAAGTTTTAAGGTTTTGAGTGTTGCAAAACAGTACACTATTTTAAAAGGCAATTTTAATTAAATGACTATCTGATTGAGGTAGCCTGATTTTAAGGTTTATCCCTCTTTAAAGGCATGTGCTCTAGAATACTATTGTTTACTTATAATGGATTTTTCTGCACACGTAAAGCTCTTAACATGGTGATTGAATAGGACAGTATTTTGTTATGAAGGTATCTTTTTATATTTTATATATATATATATATATATATATATATATATACTTGATAAATGACATACTTTAGCTAATAGTACTGAAATATATTAAATGGCAATATGTTACCTTTTCTTTATTTTTATTTTTACTTCATTAGCTGTAAATGATCTGATTTGAACAGAGTTCAAAAATAACCTAATTTGGCATTTAGAACAGCAAGTGGTTTTGCATGAAGGAAAGTAAAGGAACATTTTCATCTTGAAAGCTAAGCGTTACAGAACTTCCTTTGTTTCTGCTCAAATGACAGAAGCATGACCATATTCACCAGGGCTGGTGAGCTGAATTACGTACTTGGAATAAAGATTTGGAACTCTTATATGGATTGTTTCATCTCACAATTTCATAGAAGAACCATTCATTTTATCAAAGGGAAAGCGCATTTAATCCAGATTAAGGGTGTTCTTGCTGGAAAATTAGATTCATGGCTACCAGTGTATATTTTACTCAAGGTTTGGGTTCTGCACATGTAAAAATAGTCTACAGAAGCCAATTAAATTGACCACAGTTGCCAACATTTGAAAAAATATTTTTGTATTGGCACGTTGCCATCGGCCATAGTAGATCATTATCTGGAGTCCCTAGCGCATGGTGTCATCAGAGAACGTCCAAAAACTGTTCTAGAGCAGTCTTTGTATATCTAAAATAAAACGGCCTTGAAAATGACTGTAGTTGAATGAAATACCATAAATACTAAGACATGTTCTGGACATGTCCAAGTAAACATGTTGCGCTTCCTGTAAGATATTCAGCGTAAATATTTGTACAGTATTTTGGAGTGCTACTGACCAATTTTTGAATTTGGTTTTGTTGCGTTTCATTTTTTTTACCCACATAGATTTAACAAAAACCTATTTGCCTAACAATGCAAATATGAACTTGTATTTTCTACAATAAATCATTGGTGGGTGGAGGTTCCACTTAACTGACACGTAAACAAAAAAAAGTGGGGTTTCTGAGTGAATGCTAAGCTTAATATATTCAGAGATCTGTGATTGAAATGGGTATCATAGGATGCACCAGACTTGTACAATTTATGTATTATAGATACATCTATAATCAAAGGAGAAGAAAATGCAAAACTGTAATTCTGAACATAATTTTCATAAAGTAACAGTTGTGTATGGAGGTTTCTTTACATCAAAGGTCTAATTCTACTGATAGAATTCGTACAGGTTTAATAAATAATGGTAAAAAGATGGGCTTTTGCTACATAGCTTTTGCAGTTAGTGAATTTTTCAATGGACAAACAATACTGTAGTATTCATTAAAGAAAAATAACACTTTGATACAGTTGGCAGTGGTACAGCGCTGCTTTATTAATCAGTCTGCTGGAAATTATGCTTGGCCTTCATCTATTCCCACTGTTTTTCTCCACCCTTTTTTTTCATTCTGCATTGCATTTGGATATTTGATGTGTGAGGCCCAAGATCCACAATTCCTGTAACAACTGCTGCCTGCTAGAATTACTTTAGCAATGGGCCATTATGATCTGGGTAACCATAGAAAAACAAATGTAGTTGGCAAACCTGGAATTATTAATTGGCTAGTAACATGCCCTCCCTCACTGTAATTTCATCATAAAGCATGGGTTTTAATTAAAAGTGCATAACTATATAACTACTCCCATACAGTTGATTACCTATAAATACTGGGATTTCTATGGGCAAGGACTGTGATGATCGACAGAGCATAATTAGATTGTCAGTCACAAGAAATGTCTCAAATTTGTTTATTCAGCAGTGGTTACAAAATATCACTCACAACTACACTATATATAAATATTGGAACACCTATACTTATACCTATGTGGTGTAAGAGTGCAGTGATTAGTTTGTTTTCCCTGTACAATGTATTGTTAAGTTAGTGACTTAAAATGTTCATCTTACCTCAACTCACCTGATCCTCATCTCACATTGGGGATGCTACATAAACCTAGCATTGTTGTTGAGTGGAGAAGCACTAGATAAAAATAGATTATTATCATTGTTAATTATTACAACAAGCAAAAGTTATTTTCATTTAAAGGAAATCTGTAGCAACAAAAATGAAGTTTTGTTTATTGAAAAATTGCATAATGTGTTGGTATATTATATAGAAATGCCTTAATAAAATAATACAAAAAAAAGTACCTTATGGAGCCATCTTTACTCCATATAACTCTACCAGGAGGCAGACATTTTGTTTAGAATGTTTGGTCAGATAGGACTATTCATCTGTACCTAGATGACTGAAGATCTGACCAAAGATTCTAAATGACATGCATACTGAGAGAACAATATAGAGTAAAGAAGCTCAATAATATACGTAATTCTGTATTATTTTATTTTATTAAAGAATTTCTTTATAAATCTTCTACACTTGATACAATCTTTCAATTAAACATAAGTTGTTTTTTTTGCTACAGCTGTCCTTTAAATAATCAAGTCAACCGCCATTTCTAATCTTGCTGAAATATGTATTTTTTTATTTATATTTCTATAGATTTTTTTTTTTTTTTTTTTTATACCAGTGACAACAAGCCACAGGAATGTCTCTCCTCATAACTGATACCAGCTTTCTCCTTGCTAAGCTTATTGTGAAAAAGTCCCATTGATTTATAAATGTCAGCCGTTCAAAGAATAAATCTGCTTACGGTGTGAAACTCCATAAATAAATACTGCATGAGGGTGGAGTACAAAAGAATAGAAAGTTAAATATTAAATGGTAAAGAGAAATAGGATCTCTCTTTGGGGGGAAGGTACTATTAACAATTTTGGTACTAAAACGTTTTCATAGATTTCATAGATAGTTTTTACTTGATTGATAACTTGGCACAAAATATTGATGTGACATTTACAGTTCCTGATTACCTGTAAATATTGGTATATTCATAAGTTCATATTCAGACTTTCCATATTAAATCATAGCATTCTGTATAATTATTCACCCATTGGTTGATAATTGATAATTTGTCAATTTGATTTTATTTACATGGCACTTTTGATTGAAGACACCTCCTGATAGAGCTAAACAAACAAAGACTGCTCAATCGGGTTCTTAATTTTGATTATTTAATGCTTTACAGATGTCTATACTTAATGCAGTCTTTCAATTAAACATAAGATAAAGATCAGTAATGGTAGACCGTCTTATGGTCTGGACAGGTAGCACAAGAACAGTTAAATATAGATTCATATACAGGTACAGGATGCATACGTATTGATATAGGATTATATAGATATATATCCGCAACTGTAAACAGGGGTACTGGATGCATAGGTACAGATCTAGGACATACTGCTAGATAGATGCATAGATACAGTTATTGGATAGATTTATGCAGGTACAGGATGCATCAACACAGATATACAATAGATACACAAGTACAGATATATGATGGACAGACCCCAAACAGAAGATGGATTGATGTACAGGATGTATAAGTACAGATAGAGGAAGGATAGTTAGAGAGATATACAGTTATAGGATAGATGCAGGATGTATTCAGGGGAGTATAGACAAGGGTGCAGAGGGGCAAATCACCTAGGGTTGCACCACATTTCACTTCTAAATGTCCTAGAGCCTAGGCATCCTGCTGCAGAACTACAAATCCCTTAATTTCCCACAAACTTTCTATATTGGCAGGGAATTATGGTAGTCATAGTACAGAAACATCTGGAGGGCCACATTTGGACACCTACACTTTATATCCAATTGTTTTGTTTGCATGTCAATCTCTGTACCTTATCTGTCCTGCCTGTCTGTCTATTTCTATCTCTGATAATGGGTGGGCTGATGAAATTGCAAAATGGGCCACTAAATAGTTTTTGTCCCCTGGGCCAAAAGTTGCCAGTCCTCCCCTGTGTACAATACAGTTACAGTATGCACAGGTACAGATAAAATAGATAGATAAATAGACAAATGGGAGATTGGTAGATTTATAGGATAGATCGGTACAGGATTTATAGGTCCAGATATAGGTTAGGTTGGTAGATGTACCCCATGCATACTTCCAGATTTAAGACAGATATGTACTGGATGCACAGGCCTAGGTACAGGATAAATGGTAGGTAAATAGATGTATTATATACAGATATAGACTAGAGGTGCATAATGTATATGTCCACATATACCGTATTTGCTCGATTATAAGACAAGGTTTTTTTCAGAAAAAAAAATCTGAAAACTACCCCTCGTCTTATAATCGAGGTCTCTTATAATCTGACCTCAAATTGAGGTCAGATTATAAGACATGGATCCAGGTCCCCAGCAGAGCTGCAGGGGACCTGGATCCCCCTCTCTAACAGCAGGGGATGTCTGCGCAACGAGCGCAGACTCCCCTGCTTCCGCCCGGCACGACCGCCGGGGCTTCTGTGAAGAAGCCAGGTACTTCCGCTTTCGTCACAGAAGTCCCGGCGAGCGTGCCGGGCGGCAGCAGGGGAGGTCTGCGCTCATCGCGCAGACTTTCTCTGCTGCCCCACTAGGCACCAGGGACAATCGGGCAGCTGGGGGATGTCTGCACTATACGTGCAGATATCCTCCATGCTGCCCGACATAATAGACTGCCGTGTCGGGCAGCATGGAGGATGTCTGCAAGTATCGTGCAGACATCCCCCGGCTGCCCCCACTAGCCACCAGGGATCAAGGTAAGGGGAAGGGAGGGAGGGGGGGCAGAGAGACAGGGGGAGGGAGGGAGGGAGGGGGACAGAGAGACAGGGGGGACAGAGAGACAGGGGGGAGGGAGGGGGGCAGAGACAGAGTCAAGGGGGGGCAGAGACAGAGTCAAGGGGAGGGAGGGGGTTAAGAGACAGAGTCAAGGGGAGGGAGGGGGTTAAGAGACAGAGACAAGGGGAGGGAAGGGGTTAAGAGACAGAGACAAGGGGAGGGAAGGGGTTAAGAGACAGAGACAATGGGAGTGAGGGGGTTAAGAGACAGAGACAATGGGAGTGAGGGGGTTAAGAGACAGAGACAAGGGGAGTGAGGGGGTTAAGAGACAGACAAGGGGAGGGGGGAGAGAGAGAAAAATGGGGGCAAGGGAAAGAGAAAGGCAGCATTGGCACATAAAAAGAAATAAAAACTAGAAATAAATTTTTTTATATCATAATGTTTTATTAAAAAAGCAATTTACATATGAATATATACAAGTTGAACTTTTTTCCTATAGGGTAGTCTTATATTCAGGCTTTTAGTTTTTTTCCTAATGGAATATCCAAAGTTTGGGGGGTCATCTTATAATCAGGGTCGTCTTATAATCGAGCAAATACGGTATGATAGGTAGGTAGCTATACAGGATGCATAGAGCTGGAGCAGCGTTTATGACTGATATTATATGTTATTCAGTCCACCAGGGGCAGATACTGCATGGGAGAGAGAGCTGGCTGCCACTAAAAAAGGACAGAAACTTCAGACTTTGCAGTCAGCTCTTCCCCCTACATTTGTTAATCCCACACCGACATAGGGCGGACTAGGTCCGTCCTGTCTGACAAACCGTTACGGACATTGGGCGGACCTAGTCCGTCCTGCTGTTAAATGAGCGGTGTTTGCGATCAAAGTTTGCCAACACCGCTCAGACGGTGGTTAAGGCATTAAGCGTTGCCGAAATTAGGTGCACATGGCACGTGTGATTTCTCCACGGGCCAAACCGCAGGCGCCATACTGGAGAGCAACATGTTCCTCCCATATGGTTGCTGCCCTATTGTGGGAAGAGCATCGGAAGTGAAAAAAAAATTCACTTACATCGCTCTGATGCTGTTGGTAGACTGCCCCAAGAGGCAGTCAGCAACATTGCAATGAAAAAAAAGGCTAAATTAGCTTAACGTCTAGGGTTAGGGTTACAGTGAAATTAGGGTAAGCATAAAGGTTACAATTAACCCCTCATGATGGATGGGTAGTTGCTTCCCAGACAACACAAGCACCAACACGTCACTTTTTTTCCCTGGCCACCGATCACAAGCTGATCGATAGCCATGCACACAATGGCAGATACCCAATCAGGGTTTGTATATATGTATATATATATATATATATATATATATATATATATATATATATATAATTTCTTTACTGCACATTTACCAAATCTCCTGGGTACAGCCTGCTAGCAAATATATGTCTGGATTTCAACTGTGAACTTTTATTTATTTATTTTGCCAACAAAGTTGTGATCTGCACTTCACCGCTTAAATAAAATATATTTTTACATTAGTTACAAATACTACTTACTAATAAACTTGATTGAAAAATCCAATGTAGTGGCATGAAATCATGTCTTTTTCACACAGTCTGTGTTGGTTATAATTATTGGCAGATACTATTCTGCACTGAGACTAATTGGTGTTCTGATTCACTCTCTCTGGCTGAAAATAACACATATTCCTTCCCCTCAATTTGTCATTTGCCTTGTACTTTAAAAATAGGTGTTCCCTAATTAGCTTCAAATCAGGGTTAATTTGTTGCAGAAATGTTCAAGTACTCCATCCTAAAATTATTCTTTGTGCTACTCAGACTACAGCATGTTCCAAGTTTTAAAGATGCTGAAAGCTGAAGAGTTATTTCAGTGTCATGACCCTTCGCCTGGCAGCAAGTCAAGGAAATATACCATCACCTATAAGTTGCAGTTGTCTGTTACCACATGTGGTTTCAACTGCACCTGTTCATATGAATCACACAGCACACACGCAATCATTTATTTTCACATCAAAATATTTAAACATGAATGTCCCAATACATATTTTTAAGAGACAAAAAAAAAAAAAAGTTTTGCTTTTCCAAGAGTACAAAAAATGATTTTACCATTCTGATAGGGAAGTGGCTCCCATTCATTTTCCCAATGCTTGCAAAATGGTTTGTGAATACTATTTTGCTAGGTTGAGATGACGCATCCGAGGGGGTAGGGATGGCGAGTTTTCTGAGGTTAGAGGTTGATATTAGTGTTAATCTCTACCTCCAATCTCTGATTTTAGAGAATAGACCCCAACAGACTCCTTGTTCTACCCCTGTGTAGTACCACTAGAAAATTTGTCTAGTTTTAGTTCACACGATGTACAGAGCATTTTTTGTTTGTCTTCCCGTTTTTTCATTCACTATTTGTGCTTGTTGGTCTGTCTGTTCTTGTTTGTTTGTTTAAACCAAAGAAAAACAAGTTACCTGCACTCTCTCCTTTATCCCTATGTATTTATAAACAAATGGAGGTTTTTTAGTTACCTCCAATGGCCATGAGAGGATGAGCCCACCTGCCAACGTCAAGGCAGACCCCCCTAGGTGGGTCCTAACTCTAACCATTCACCTTGCTTCTTTGAGCCTCTGGCAAAAATCTCTAATGAGACAGAAAGGGGTGTTTTTTATATACACCCCTATACATTATTAACCCTTAATAGGGAACACATGGGATGGGCGGCTGCATTGTAACAAGGCTGAGTAATACAAAAAATGGATACAAATGCAGAAAGAAAAGTCCTGCGCTCACTCCCATCACTGGGCGGCTGCAATGACTACAGTACACATCAGCCCCAATATATAGTAAAAACCAAAGAAAAACAAGTTACCTGAGCTCTCTCCTTTATCCCTATGTATTTATAAACAAATGGAGGTTTTTTAGTTACCTCCAATGGCCATGAGAGGATGAGCCCACCTGCCAACGTCAAGGCAGTCCCCCCTAGGTGGGTCCTAACTCTAACCATTCACCTTGCTTCTTTGAGCCTCTGGCAAAAATCTCTAATGAGACAGAAAGGGGTGTTTTTTATATACACCCCTATACATTATTAACCCTTAATAGGGAACACATGGGATGGGCGGCTGCATTGTAACAAGGCCGCCCAGTGATGGGAGTGAGCGCAGGACTTTTCTTTCTGCGTTTGTTTGTACCATACATGAAACTATTCTGATTAGCAAAACAATTGGCTAGGAAATGTAGTTGCAATTATTTCTATTTAACAAATACCATATTTGCTTGATTATAAGACAACAAAACAACACATTTCTGAAAAATCCCCCTCGTCTTAAAATCGAGGTCGTTTTATAATCTGACCTCAAATTGAGGTCAGACTATAAGACTGGGATCCAGGTCCCCAGCAGAGCTGCAGGGGACCTGGATCCCCCTCTCTAACAGCAGGGGATGTATGCGCGATGAGCTCAGACTCCCCTGCTTCAGCCCGGCACGACAGCCGGGGCTTCTATGAAGAAGCCGGGTACTTACGCTTTCGTCACAGAAGTCCTGGCGGTCGTGCCGGGCGGCAGCAGGGGAGGTCTGCGCTCATCGCGCAGACATCCTCTGCTGCCCCACTAGCCACCAGGGAGAATCGGGTGCTGCCCGACATAATAGACGGAGATGTCGGGCAGCATGGAGGATGTCTGCACGTATCGTGCAGACATCCCCCGGCTGCCCCCACTAGCCACCAGGGATCATGACAAAGGTGAGGGGGAGGGGGGGGGCAGAGCAACAAGGGGAGGGAGGGGGGAAGACACAGCAAGAAGGGGAGGAAGGGGTTAAGAAACAGACAAGGGGAGGGGGGGAGGGAGGGGGGAAGAGACAGCAACAAGGGGAGGAAGGGGTTAAGAAACAGACAATGGGAGGGGGGAAGAGACAGACAAGGGGAGGGAGGGGGTGCAGAAACAGGCGAGGGGGAAGAGAGACAACACTAAGGGGGGGAGAGAGAGAGGCAGCATTGGCACATAAAAAGAAATAAAAACAAGAAATACATGTTTTGATATCATAATTTTTTATTAAAAAAAGCAATTTACATGTCAATATATACAAGTTGAACTTTTTTCCTATACGGTAGTCTTATATTCAGGCTTTTAGTTTTTTTCCTAATGGAATATCCAAAGTTTGGGGCGTAGTCTTATAATCAGGGTCGTCTTATAATCGAGCAAATACGGTATACTGTATCTGATTGTTCCATACATAAAAAATCCATTTTAATATACATGTTGACAGCGCGGTTTACTTAAATTGAACAACCTGTGAGCAATGTTATATAGTACTCCTGAATGTGGAAGAGTTTTATAAACTTGTAATAATAATGTTACAAGTGGAAAGTTTATGCAGGATATACACCATTAAATGTTATCAGAGAATCAATCCAACATCTGCTTATTAATTTTAATATTCATTTTTCAGAATTGGACTAAAGAGTGCTAGTAACAAATAGTTGATTAAAAGATGCTATAGAGGGTTAAGTCCCTCTTAACAACTTCTCAATTATATTTATTTACCTCAAAGTGATTTTATTTTTTGTAACTCTGTTTTGTCGAAGTGTGCCTAGTTACAGATGTTACTATGGGGGGTTGAGAGTTATACGGAAGTTAAATAAATAAAAGACTTCGCCACAGAAAAACACGGGGAAAAAAGTGGAGGTTTATGTATAAAGCTAGTACACAAGCGGATACATGTGCTAAAAGAGAGATCCCCGCTTATGCCAATGCATAACACTGTAGCAAGTTGGGCTATGTGCACTGGAGTTGCCCTTCCCAGTTGTGGAATGTGAATAAAAAGTGGCAGCCAATCACCACCATGGATCTTTTTTGATGCAGGTACAGCAAGGACAATACTAGTGAGTTTGCTTAGCGGGGGAAAATCACCAGATTTGTACCTGCATAATGTATAGTTAAAATGGGGAGATGACATGTTCATCTCAACTTACATGCAACTCGCCTTTTAGTGAATAGACCCCTATGTGTTAGAACAGCCAGTCACTTTTATTGGCCACAGCAAAAAGACTGCGAATTGCACTGAACATCATCCTTTCTCACCACTTTAGTCTCTGCCTGCTCTATACATAAGCCCACATGTATTATGCTGGAAAAGCTTTTAATCTCTATCTCCTTCTTAAGTCACTCTGGGTTGTCTCTTGTATGATTGTTCCATTATTTAACTATATATAAATGTATTCAGGATTAATATACTGTTTAAGCATTTCATGTTTTGAAATATAAATGTTCTATGTCTTCTCCTGTTTCTAGCCCCATCAATCGGCAAGGTCTCAAACAACCCAACAGCTACAAAACCAGTTGGTGTGATGTCTCTAGCACCTCCACCAGTGGCCGACCAAGACACGTTGGTTCAGAGAGCAGAACATATCCCAGCAGGAAAACGCACTCCAATGTGTGCCATCTGCAATTTGGTGATTAGGTACATGTTTTCACCTGTTTTTATTTAACATAGTAATTTTACGTTGAAAAAAGACACAAGTCCACCAGGTTCAACCCTTCTGGTAAAGCTGAAAAAGGAACACTTCTCATGCATCTCAGAGTTTATGTATTCTTTCAGGGCTGCAAGTATGTAGTGATTTGTTTTTTTATTAAAGGGACTCTGTCAACTTAAACATTCCTTATACTGTGAACGTAGAGCATATAAAATTATGAAATACTATCCATACATTGTTAGCAGAATTGCAGCATATGCATAAAATAAGAGACAATTATGTTTTCTATATCTCTCACTACTGTTGCTGTAGTAACTGGATAGAGAGAATGAATGGCCTGGTGCCTTGCCCCACTTAACAGGATAATACAATTTGCACAGGATCTGCTTTGATATGTACAATGCATTTATTCAAGGTCTACTTTTATGAAATGGTTTAAAAAAAAAACAGCAGGCACACTGCCTGTTGTAGAAATAAAAAAAAAAAAAAAGTACTTTCCCCCTCATTTGTATGCACTAAAATACACAGATTGTATCAATGAGCCACAAAATGTAAAACCATTTAAATCTTTTGTCTGTAAACTCATCTTCATGCAAAAAAACTAAAAATGCAGATTCATCAAACTACCATTTCTCTGGATGGAAACCTAGTAATTACCAGTTTAACCTTTACACACTTGGGAATAAATGCCAAGTATAAGTCAAATTTTGTGTGTGCATTTAATTATCTGTATATAATAATATTATAATCTGTATATCTTGTCAATGTCTGTCTGTATACATATTGCATGCACATAAATGGTGACAGCTAGAGTGTTAATTGTCTGTCACATCATAAGCATTTTAAATGGTGCAACATAATTTTTGACACCAGAGCAACAAAAGAACAAATCTCCATGTTACACTACTAACCTAAGCACTATCTGTCTGCGCAATGTATCTATCCCCACTTTCTTTCACTAACTGCTTTCATTATTTGGCTGGGAAAGGATACAGTGAATGGCATAGGGGAGTAGAAAATCCCAAACATGACTAGCAGGTTTTGAATGCAACGGTACCTTATTATGGAGAACTGGGGGATCCTTCTCATGTTTGCATACATGAGACAGACTTATAATTACATGGATGGGTTCTCCCTGCTGCTGTTAGACAGATAAGGTACTGTGGTGCCAAGTTGCAGTCGGGTAATGGGGGTTAGTTAGGGGAAGAGCAACGTTGACGTAGAACTGTTCCTCTCCCCCTCTCCAACACTGATTACCTGACTGCAACTTGACACCACACTACCCAGACGTTCAGACACACCGCGTTTTAGTAAGATTTACCTGGCACTCACTTTGAGCATCAGCTACATTTTCCATTTGTCAGAGGGGATTTTGATGAAGGTTCTTGAAGTGGGATCTGCAGCAACACCCCAATGGGGGGATGTGATGAGCTGTAGAGTCAGCCCTCCAAAAAGTGCCGCTCAGGGTGGACCCCAACATCCCCTCCAGCAAAATTTTGTGTTAAAGAGGGACAATAGACAATAGACAAAGAAAGTGGGATGGGGGATTTGGGTGCAAACAAGGGGGTGCCCTCCACCTAAATAAAGACATTTGGAAGTTATATACCGTATTTGCTCGATTATAAGACGAGGTTTTTTTCAAAGCAAATGCTCTTATAATCGAGGTCTTCTTATAATCTGACCTCAAATTGGTCAATAAGACAGGGACAGAGCTGCAGGGGACCTGGATCCCCCTCTCTGACAGCAGGGGATGTCTGCGCGATGAGCTACCATTTCTCTGGATGGAAACCTAGTAATTACCAGTTTAACCTTTACACACTTGGGAATAAATGCCAAGTATAAGTCAAATTTTGTGTGTGCATTTAATTATCTGTATATAATAATATTATAATCTGTATATCTTGTCAATGTCTGTCTGTATACATATTGCATGCACATAAATGGTGACAGCTAGAGTGTTAATTGTCTGTCACATCATAAGCATTTTAAATGGTGCAACATAATTTTTGACACCAGAGCAACAAAAGAACAAATCTCCATGTTACACTACTAACCTAAGCACTATCTGTCTGCGCAATGTATCTATCCCCACTTTCTTTCACTAACTGCTTTCATTATTTGGCTGGGAAAGGATACAGTGAATGGCATAGGGGAGTAGAAAATCCCAAACATGACTAGCAGGTTTTGAATGCAACGGTACCTTATTATGGAGAACTGGGGGATCCTTCTCATGTTTGCATACATGAGACAGACTTATAATTACATGGATGGGTTCTCCCTGCTGCTGTCAGACAGATAAGGTACTGTGGTGCCAAGTTGCAGTCGGGTAATGGGGGTTAGTTAGGGGAAGAGCAACGTTGACGTAGAACTGTTCCTCTCCCCCTCTCCAACACTGATTACCTGACTGCAACTTGACACCACACTACCCAGACGTTCAGACACACCGCGTTTTAGTAAGATTTACCTGGCACTCACTTTGAGCATCAGCTACATTTTCCATTTGTCAGAGGGGATTTTGATGAAGGTTCTTGAAGTGGGATCTGCAGCAACACCCCAATGGGGGGATGTGATGAGCTGTAGAGTCAGCCCTCCAAAAAGTGCCGCTCAGGGTGGACCCCAACATCCCCTCCAGCAAAATTTTGTGTTAAAGAGGGACAATAGACAATAGACAAAGAAAGTGGGATGGGGGATTTGGGTGCAAACAAGGGGGTGCCCTCCACCTAAATAAAGACATTTGGAAGTTATATACCGTATTTGCTCGATTATAAGACGAGGTTTTTTTCAAAGCAAATGCTCTTATAATCGAGGTCTTCTTATAATCTGACCTCAAATTGGTCAATAAGACAGGGACAGAGCTGCAGGGGACCTGGATCCCCCTCTCTGACAGCAGGGGATGTCTGCGCGATGAGCGCAGACTCCCCTGCTTCCGCCCGGCACGACCGCCGGGGCTTCTATGAAGAAGCTGGGTACTTCCGCTTTCGTCACAGAAGTCCCGGCGATCGTGCCGGGCAGCAGCAGGGGAGGTCTGCGCTCATCGCGCAGACATCCTCTGCTGCCCCACTAGCCACCAGGGAAAAGCGGACAGCCGGGGAATGTCTGCACGATACGTGCAGACATCCTCCATGCTGCCCGACACGGCAGTCTATTATGACGGACCAGCTGTCCGTCATAATAGACTGCCGTGTCGGGCAGCATGGAGGATGTCTGCAAGTATCGTGCAGACATCCCCCGCTGCCCCCACTAGCCACCAGGGATCGAGGTAAGGGGGAGGGAGGGTGTCAGAGGAAGCGGGGGGGAGACAGAGGGAGGGGGGACAGAGCAACAAAGGGAGGGAGGGGGGCAGAGAGAAACATGTGGGGAGGGAAGAGACAGGCGAGGGGGGAGTCAAAGGGAGGGGGAGTGAGACAAAGCTGGGGACAAGGGAAAGAGAGAGGCAGCATTGGCACATAAAATGAAATAAACACAAGAAATGCATTTTTTTATATAATATTTTATTAAAAAAAGCAATTTACATGTGAATTTATACCAGTTTAACTTTTTTCCTATAGGGTAGTCTTATATTCAGGCTTTTAGTTTTTTTCCTAAAGGAATATCCAAAGTTTGGGGGGTCGTCTTATAATCAGGGTCGTCTTATAATCGAGCAAATACGGTATGATCTAGAGTGCAAATTGTGTGGAGTTTCCTTTTCCTCATTTGCAAGGGCAGCTTTCTTAACCAGTTGAGGACACAACTGTTTTTGGAATGTACAATTTAGGACACATGCAGTTTTTACACTTATGTAGGTTTTTTATGTCAAACTGTAAATTTCCTCTTATTTAACCCCTTGACGACAAAGGACGTGCCAGGCACGTCCTGGGAGAAACTCCCTTAATGACAAAGGACGTCCTGCATTGAATGAAGCGGTTTTCGCGATCAACGATCGCGAAAACCGCTTTAACAGTGCTGGTCTATTGCCTCGACATCGAGGTAATAGCCAGCACCGAAATTTCTATTTCGGGACCCCCACGATCGCCCCACGGAGCATGCTGCTCCGTCAATATGGCTATATATATGGCTCAGTCCTCTGCCGGTCTGAGCTTCGGAAGTGAAAGTAACTTCACTTCCGTCGCTCTGAATATGCTACTTGACTACCCCTAGTGGTAGTTTAGGAGCATTGCAATGGGAAATAATTAAAATAAATATTTAATTAATTAAAAACAGGTTATTTAGCTATATTAGCCTATAGGGTTAAAATTAAATATTTTTTAGCATAAGGGATAGGGTTAAAATTAAATTAAAGTAAAAAAATATTAAGGGATATAATAAGGATTAGAGTTGGGGTTAAATTTAGTGTTAGGGTTAAATTTTGGGTTCGGGTTGGGGTCAAAAGATCAATATAGGAAAAAACAAAAAAACACTATTTTTGGTTTTTGCCCCATAACTCGCAAAAAAATACCGAAAAATATGGAAACAAGCATATTTTTGAACTCGGGAGAACATTTAGAAACTATTTAGACGGGATCTTTTTTAATGATTTTATTTGTGTAAATTATATTTTAGGTCAAAGTTAGAAAAAGTGGGGTTTTTAAAATTTTTCATCACATTTTATGATTTTTTTTGTAGTAAATTATAAGATATGATGAACATAATGGTATCTAATGAAAGCCCTTCTTATGACGATAAAAACAACATATAATTTGTGTGGGTACTGTATGTGAGAAAGAAAAAAATTACAGCTAAACACAAACACCCTAGAAATGTCAAAACAGATATTGTCACCAAGGGAAAGTCAAGGTGAAAATGTCTTGTCACTAAGGGGTTAATGCACCCACACACATTATATACAGTTTTTAACGCCATAAAAAACACTTTCTTTAGATATGACATTGTACTTTCCTATATGGAGCCTGCTATCACTCCCTGGAGCTATCACAGTGCTCCAGGGGGCCAAATGTGTGTGTTTATTAATGCCTCAACATTGAGTCATTATAGCAACCCTTCCCGAGTGGTCGATGCGATTATTGGTTGCATCCACCATTCATTTTAACGGAGGATGGTTCATGCCATCACATCAGACACAAAATGTGCATGGAACGTCCTCGTGTCCGCAAATGATTAAAAGAAGACTGCCAGAATTTTTATTTTTAACTGGATGATTACAAGCAAAGAAAAATGTCTACATGTGATGCAAAGCTCTTTCATGTGGCTGACATGTTGTTTAGAATGTTGATCAGCTAAAGGAAGATATAAGCCAAGATGCTGAACAACATGACAGCAATAGAGCTATGCAAAGAAAGATCAACAAGATACTTGATTTATATGCTTTCATTAAAGCATTCTATTTAGAATGCCGACACTTAATGCAGTCTTTAAACTAAACAGAACTGCTTTCTTTTTTTTTTTTGCGTTTTGTATCTGGCTAGCCCAGAAGTAGTGAACAGTACAAGGTCAATTCTGAAAAATACTGGTGAAAAATGTCAAATCAAACAATAAGTGGCACTTTAAACATCAAGTCTCCTACTAGCTACGGTACTATAAAAGATGCTTCCACTGAGCTCTTGAAGCTTATTTAATAATTGCATTTTTTCCCTGTGCAATTATGTGTTTATGGCTTGCAGTTTGGTAATTACTTTTACCATATGTGTTACAAATGAAGTTATATCATTTTTCACCTGTTTGTGTTTAGTAAACCATGTTTTCCCATTTCTCCTGATCCAATTAAGAAGACTGCAGCTGCTAGCAGAATGGTTTCTTTAATATAATTACAGTTCATGCCCTCGGTGGCAGAATTACCTGCAAGCAAGCAGACAGTTGTATCAAGTGACAATCTAGTACACCTGTTTTGAAGCCAAAATACATGGAAGACATGTATACCTTACTCAAAAGCCCCTTGGATTACAAATCCTAAAGCGATCCCTTAGATAGCATAACTTTTTTATTAGTGTTGTTAATTATTGATATATTACTTTATTTGTGCTTAAAATGCTTAAGGCACTTCCATTGTTGTTGTGTTTTCATGCTTGTTTCATTCAAGTTCACAAACTCCTACGCACCACAGAGACCCTCGGTGTGAAAAAAATTTAAAGGACAATTAAACGTTTTTTGCTGTTTTTTTTTTTTTTTTTTTTTTTTACCATGCTTCAGTGAAGGTTTAAAAACATGTCCTTCTGCTCTGGAGTAAATTCAAAGTGTCTTCATACATACACATGGGCTTACACTCTGCTTTGTCTTACCTGTGTATGCTCATCCCAAAATTATATGCAGAGGGAATATATTTGAAGTGTCGGTTGCATAGCTTTGATGTCCCAGAATTGCTCCACCGTAGTTTATTGATCCATGACAAGACAAATAGTTGGCTAACATGATTCATAACTCTAAATTTTAAAGTGATTGGAGATTAGAGAGATTAAAGCTGCATGAGTTGTTGTAAAATAAAAAATGATCCTCAGTTTCTCACCTCTGAAGGTCCTCAGCAGGAGATGAAGGTCATATTAAAACTAGTGTGTATGAACCATCCTGAGTGTGTGAATTATAAACGCCTATCCATCTTTAGACTTAGCGGGTGGGAGGTGGAAGAACATTCCCCTCTGGACCAACTCCGACTAAAAAAACTGGATTTGAGCATTGACCATTTCTGTTGGAGAATCTAGGTTTCACATGCAATCTGTAATGGAGAGCTGTAGCTATTAAAGGATTTTTCTGCTACTTTATTAATATTCAAGGAACCAAGAGTTTGCTCTGCTCAAGCATTGTATACATGCTGTCAAATCTGACCTTTGTAAGAGCTTTGAGCCTTATCCTATTATCTTTTCTAATGCGTGAACACAAATTCCATGCCCCACTGTAGGAACACAAAGAACATAAACCTTGAGCATAAAAATGCCTTATAAATTATATAAAAATATATGCATATGAAGTTTGAGGTTTGACAGCGCATAACCCATTTGATCATTGAACCTCACCATTTGCCATTGTTGATCCTATTTGCATATGCCTTCCCAGAATTCCTTTCAGTGGTGGTAGCACTATGAATGTGAGATTTCTGAGGGAAAAACAAGTCTTCTGACTCGTTTTGTGTGTGTAGGTTTGTGTTTTAATAATGCTTCTGCTACCTATTAAACGTCAGGTCCCATCATCTTTAACCCCTCATAAATTATGTTGTGTGTGCTTCTTGTGCTTCCTCAAGCAGAAAGCCAGTAACCAATCTCATGCTGACTAGTCCCATTTAAGAGTAGAGGACAACAGTTATAGAAAATAAAAAAAAGACCAAAAACTACCCAATTAAATTATTTATAATGGGTGTTTAAATTCTATATAGCTTACAAAATATAAGAAGTATATCAAAATAGAATACAATAACTCATAAAAATATAAGGTTGAAGAGCAGGAAAATTCTAAACAAATATTTAATAAATTGTAACGGAATTATTATGGTTTGGAATTTTGTGCAGAGTATTATCGCTGGATATCAGACGTTTGTAGCGTCCAAATTGATCTAGAAACCGGACATGTTTCGCTTTAAAGCTTAGTTAGAGGTTGATAAACATGGCAGATTACATAAAATGTACAGTAAAATTTATAGCACACCTCTACATCGTTTTGTGTGATGTTGCAGGGTCTTGTAATGTTTTGCTTAGGATCCACAGGGTCTCTAATCCCCTTTACTACATATTCTTTATTTTGTCTGCAATTCTACTCAATGTATCCACAACACGTGAGATTATTTTACAGTTTAATGAGCCCAAAACAATATTAGATTTTATTATAATATTAATACATTAACATTTTGTTTGAGGTTTTTGTTTGCTTGTAATTCTTGGTTGCCCATCTTTTAGCATTAGGTCTCTGTAACTTTCTCTCTCCCAGTTGCATGGGTTGCACAGATAGATATCTGTAAACTATCATAACTCCAAATCTTAATAGAAAGGTGCAGATTTATATACTACACACAAACCTGTAGCTTGCTCATATGGCGGAAAAAAATCATATAGAGCATGACACACAATTATTCTCTCCACATAATCCCATGTTCACCTGGAGTTGAACTTAGTGCTCTGACCAGAGAATGTCCGCATTGTAATCTTTGGAGAGCTATCATTGTGCAGAGATTCTGTTGCATAACTTTTCCTTTTGTGTACCAGGTCCCCTCTAATATTCCTTCCCCTGCATTTCCACGCTCCCTGTGTTCCATTTTATAACTAGTGAAGCCTGTCTCTCTGTTACACATAGAAACCTAATCCTGTCTGGAACAGGAATACTTGTCTTCTTTAGTGTCAGTCTTTTGTTAATGAGTCCGTTAAATTAGTCTGTGCTGACACTCAGAGAAGAGAGCACTTTGTTGTACATAAGGACTGCTATTGTTTGCTCTGTACATAACTGAGAGGCCATTGGCGTGTAAAGGTGCTTGTACAGGGGGTTTGGGAATTATCAAGTAAGGTCTGTTTGCTTTGCCCCAGCTACTTCTAAGAATTTGGTAGATTAGGAAACTGATTAAATTGTCAAACATGCACAATATTGAAAGATGTTTAATGTATATTGCAACATTTACTTTAACTGGTGATTTGACATTAACACTTGAACCAAAAAATGTCAAACTTAAAATCCCTGGCTTCATACATGCAACCCACCTTTTCCTTTTAAAGTTACATAAACTTCTATGCTGTAGGCGTGGAAATACTGTAGATAACACATTGGTAAGGTGTACATTTACACCATACTGAGTGGGTTTGACCACTGAAACCATGATGTCACATGATGAGGCTGGGAGATTTGTTTTTTTTTCTTTTTATCCGTGTTTTTAAGACTCTGATTATGGGATTAAGTATACCAGTTTTGGAAATAACGACTTTACGAAAAAAACATACAGAAAAAATGTTTAATTGTACTAATCTATCTGACCCTGTTTCACACAATTAAATGATTTTTTATATCGTTACCACTTCACCATATCTTCACCATGTTTAATTTGCTGGGTATCATCATGACTTAGATGAATCAAGAGGGAGCCCTTCCACAAACCACAACCCATAAATAAATCTCCTTCTGCTGATCCCTCGAGCAATAAATACGTTTACGTCTGCTAGCAACAAATCATTTTTCTAAACAATGTGTTTTTTTTATTTTATTTCAGAGGCCCATTTTTGCTGGCTTTGGGCAAATCCTGGCACCCAGAGGAGTTCAACTGTGCCCATTGCAAGAAAAGTATGGCCGAGATGGGCTTTGTTCAGGAGAAGGGTTCCCTCTATTGCGAGATTTGTTATGAGAAATTTTTTGCACCAGACTGTGCTCGTTGCCAGAGGAAGATCCTTGGCGTAAGTAACTCTTAAGGGGGAAAATGTTTTTTTTTTTTTAATTAATATTCTAATTAAATTTTGTTCTGGTACCCCACAGTAAAAATATACCTTGTAATTCATGTCTGTACACATTGTTCTGTTTTAGTGTTCTTTACAGATGAATTTATTTTCACACAGTTTAAAATTATCCTTTTTTTTTTTTTTTTACTATTTCTATTACTTCAACATTTAGCGTCTAACTATCTACAGTTGTTAATGCAGTAAATTCCATTTGACAGGTTGAACAGGTTGTACTGAAGATATTTTTTTTTTATTTGTATTGGTACAATATGCTAAGTTACAACTAGAAACTTATGTGCCACATGTGGAAATTGCTTAGTCCTTTATTTTTTAATAAGATACGATGGGCTGAAAACTGTATTAAATGTATTTATAGGGTTACAACCTTTTCTTAAAAAAAAAAAAAGCCAGGCAATTACCTCCATAAACTCACATTGGCCTCAACCTCATTTATTATCAGCCCAGCAGTAAAATATCAACTGGGTGACAAGCCTATGTATTCAATTCTTGTGAACATAATATGGAAGCATGTTGTATTAGAAGCATATTGGATATGAATAAAACTGTGAAATGGATATTTCAAAGAAGAACAAGGATTTATTAGGCCAATTGCTGCTGTCTGAAAACGAGACTGAGGTACTAAATCTAAAAAGAATAATTGTTGTAGTTGTACTCAAACAAAATTACAAGCACCCTGAAAGACCCACGATTTAGCAAAACTCCAAGCTTATTTCAGCTCCAGTGTTCTGCTCAACGGTTTGTTAAACAGGGCCTTCTGGCGGCCATTTTCCCAAGTATCTGTCAGTATTAAAAAAAAATGTCTGAGCCAAGGCACTCCACCATCAACCTAAATGGCAATTGCACTACGTGAATGGTGTAAGGTCAAAAAACAATCTCTATTGTACAAGCAAGTACCATTCAAAATTATATAAAACAGGGAGAAACGGCCTTTCATATGTAAAAATACATTTGGGGGTTTATGCCCTCTTTAAAAGAATCCCTCCCTGCTTTCTCTCACTGCCATACATTTTATATATATGGCATGTTAAAATAAGTCAAGCAGTGGGATGTATAAATAGATGAATAGACCATAGTGTGACACTAGGAAAGAGGTGGGCTTATCAATCTCCCTCTACCCACACACCTATTGCCTTACAGAAGAAATGTTGCATCCTTTGTAGTGTTCCTTGAATGTAAAATGTTGTTGTGATTGTAGGTTTGCAGTTGTGTTTGGGTGGCCTGGGTTGTCCTATTTTCATTGACTGTTTTAGCAAGGCATCCTCTAGTTATGATTATAATACATAATGGAGACAGAAGAGTGTTCTTGTGTAAGTCTAATGTGAAGCTATTCCTGTTATTTAGTTTCTGTTGCTTTTTTATATATGTGTCATTAAAAACAACAGTTAATATGTTGCGAATGCTTTAGTTTTTGTTTCCGAAGGGGCAATATTCACTATTTGTAGATAGATGATTTTTTGTTTGTTTGCTGGAAGCAGTCTGAAAGGAAAGCTAAATTACACAGCAAATAGGGATACACTGCTGCACGAGTTGCATTTTCATGGATGGGTCAGAAGAATTCTGCAAAGTCTTTGGCTGTTTCAGATGTGACGTTAATAAACTGTCTGCTACTAATGTTTATTCAATGGCACAGTCAGCCCAGCTGGAATAGTCATCTACTAGAGTGCAGGAAACTCATAACACTTCATCTTTCTCTCTACCAGTCTCAACACATTTCCTAACTATTTGACCAGCAAACCAGAGGAGACAGGCTTTAAAGAGACAGGCTTCATTAAAAGAAAATGCAGGAGCATATCTATAGTCTGAATGCTCAGCACATGAATAGTCTCGTACATCCATTTAAGTATACATTTTTAATAATCCTATTTTACCTTTTACCATGTAATAGTAAGGACTCTCAGTACACCTGTCATGCTCTCATTTCAATTTGTTTAGAAAGTGGGGAACCTGAACAAGATCTCGAAATGCATAGCTTAAAGCAGAGTCTATACTTTACTTTTTAATCCAAAATATTCACATTAATTTACAAAAAAAAAGCAATGTGGCACAATTTGCAATTTTTAGTTATATTATTCTGGTACAGATAGGGTTGCCACCTTTTCTTCAAAATAATACGGTCTCGATAGACTTAACATTGGCATGATGCCAATTTTTACCGGCCAGTTGGCAACCGTAGGTACAGAACAGAAATCACAATACATGTTTAGTGGTTATCTCATAATTTAATCAAGATTTAATCAACACAGGGCCAAACTTCCACAAGGCTTCAGGAATTTCTCACAACACTTGCAGATGGTAAAGGCAGATACTGCAGTTAAACCTGCATCTTGGTGCAACCTTGCCTGTATATTTCCGGCAGACTGGTAAGAAATGGGCTTGTTGCCAATTGTAAGTCTATGGAAGCGGCAAAAATGGCTACTTGGTTGCTTTTCCTTTTTTTTTCTGAAGAAAAGATGGCAAACCTATCTGCAAATCAGTCGCACAGCAATTGTACCTGAGCCATGATTGCATGACTGGAAATAGTATGTAGCACTCACTATCTACAAACACAGCGATCCATGCTGAATTCCATTCTATACATTCAATATCCCTATTGAGAACCAAAATGTAGTGGACTTCCAGGATATTTATTCCCCTCATTCAGTGTGTGTGTGTGTGTGTGCGGTTAACCTGCAGCCTTTAATATGCATAATCTCTGTATATACACTGCCATTTCTAAGTTTGGGGTCACTTTGAAATGTACAAGAAACAAAAGAGAGATGGCAGGGAGATTAGGTATTTTCAAAAGTGTTCCAACTATGTTTTTTATTTTATTAAAAGTGCAGCCTTTATTTAAATAATATCATATGCCTATTAAGTTGCAAAAAGGCACAAAACAAGTGAGGCGAATGAATGGTGGTTGTGAATCTTTGGTCTGCAGCCGAAGCATGTTTATTAAAATAAAAACCCTGCTGGAACAATTTTGGAAATATCTAGTCTCCCTGCCGTCTCTTATTTCTTGTATTATTGTTGGGACTTGGAACGCCTTCTTAGGTAGAGACTGAAGGTTTACACAAGAAATTCAGGCAAGTGTCTTGGAGGTTTGTGACATTTATTTACCTGAAGCAACAAGCACCATTGTAGTCTCCATCATTTTATTCAAACTATTTCACTTACAAATGTCCTTGTTTTCCATGCACGTATAAATCAAATGAGTTGCAAAATGAATAGAAAACACAGTCAAGAAGTTAGCAAGGTTAGGTAATGATTTTGTTTTTATTTAAATAATTGTGTCCTTCAAACTGTGTCAAAGAATCCTTAATTTGTGGCAATTACAACTTTGCAAACCTTGTAAACCTTTTGCATTTTAGTTGTCAATGTGTTGAGGTAATCTGAAAAGCTTTCACCCAATGCTTACAGAAGCACCTCCCACAAGTTAGATTGACTTGATGGACACTTGCGAACCAAATATCTCAATAGAGTTAATGTGCTGGGCACTTCATTATAGAAATAATACCAGCTGATTGCTTCTTCCTTAAATAGTTATTACATAGATTGGAGCTGGGCTTTGGGTTTGTCCTCTTGTAGTAGGAAATTGTCTTCAATCACGTGCAGTCCACAGGGTATGGCATTGGATTGCAAAATGGAGAGATCGCCTTCCTTCTTGAATTTGTACCCTGTACAAATCGCCTGCTTTACCACCATAAAAGCACCCCACGTCATCACATTCCTCCACCACTTATTTAACATCTTTTTGTTTGGTCTGTGTCTCACAAAATATGTTCTTTATCTGAATATGTCAAACTTGAATTAATCTACTTTCATAAAACTTTATTCCAATCTTCCACTGTCCAATGTTTGTGTTGTTTTGTCCGTCTTTTCCTTTGCTAGAAGCCCAGTGTTGCCTCCTTACTATTAATGTTGAGAGCAGTGTTTTCAGGTAATATTTAATGAAACTGCCAGTTGAGGACCTGTGAGGCAGCCATTTCTCAAACAGGACCTTTAATGTACTTACTGGTTAGAGCTAGTTTGCACTGTTCTGTGAAGGGAATAGTACACAGTGTTGTACAAGCACGTAGGTTTCTTGGCAATTTCTCACATGTAATAGCTTGCATTTCTCAGAACAAGAATAGACTGAGCTTCAGAAGAAGGTTCTTTTTTTTTTCTGGCCATTCAAACTCAGAAATGCTGATGCTCCAGACGCTTGACTAGTCAAAAGAATGACAGTTTTATTGGTTCTTTAAATCAGAACAACAGTTTTCAGCTGTGCTAACATAATTGCAAAAGGGTTTTCTAATGATCAATTAGCATTTTAAAATGATAAACTTGGATTAGCTAGGACAACATGTCACTGGAACACAGTGGGAGTATGTAGATATTCCATTAACAATCAGCCATTTCCAGCTACAATAGTCCTTTACAACATTAACAATGTCTTCACTGTATTTCTGATCCATTTGATACTATTTAAATGGACAAAATGTGCTTTTCTTTCAAATACAAGGACATTTCTAAGTGACCCCAAACTTTTGAAGGGTGTTCTATGTGGATAGGATTTGTAAGTGCTGATTATGCCACAGGTGATGTCGGATAATGATTTCTTAGGGGTCAAAATGTCCGATTGCTTACTGAATAATCATCTGTGCTTGGAAAGCAGCACCCTGATCTTAAAACTGGTGATTAACAGTTTATATACTTTACTTTGTTTTGTGGTTACTCTTTAAACTCCATTGTCACCAGTACTATTCTACCAGCCGTTTATGCCCAGGACACATAGATGGGGGACTTTAAGTGTCGGGTGGGAATATCTCTCCAAAGGCGAAGTTTCTGGCTCTTATCCATAATTTAATGTTTTATTTAACCTAACATGATCTCAAGCTCTGTGTGGTGAGAAGAAGCCTTTGTTCTCACCCTTAATTGCATTTGTGTCTTTCTGGCCAGTTTCCAAGTATATGAAACAAAACTCTACATATAGATCAGCTATCACTCATATTCAATGTCGCCAGCAGGCTAGTCCTTAAGGATCACACCTCTCAGCAGTTAGTCAATAAAGAAGAAAAAAATCTAGTTCTTGTATCTTGGCTACAGTCTGTGATCCTTTTACTCCAAGGGGGCAGTGGGTTAAATTTTGACTCTTCCTGTCTCTACAGTCTTTACTTTAACCATGTTAATGTCCTTATCTGAGAATGGCGGCGTAATGGATTATATATTTAGCATTGCACCCTATTGGCATGGGTGATTAACCTTGGCTAGAATTGTATTGATAGAAGAAATGTCTTGTGTAGCAATGGGAATTATCGTGTGCTTTCTCTGAATAAGCAATTCAGGGAATTTTGATTTATGATCAAGACTTATATTAAAGGAATCTACTATTTGTATGTATAATCTATGTGTGTGTAGAATATAATATGTGTGTCTTTACATTAAACACACATGGAATGTAACTATTCATTTTGTTCAACGTCTGATTTTGATCTGCTAGTGGTAAAATTGTGTTTAGTATTTTGGGGTCTTTGAAATTTCTCATACCTCTCTGTTACTTATTGAATACGTATACAACATGGAGACCCTGTTACCATTTATTTAATCATTTAAGCACAACAGATGTACATCCTCAATCGTTTGGAAATTACATATTTATTGACCTAGAAAATTAATCTCCTCAATTACCAGAAATAAACACTTCAAAAATGACGAGTCTGCTAAACTCTATCCGCTTCAATTATTAATTAGTTTCTCACGTAGCAGTGTCTTGAGACCAAAAAATGAAAGCTGAGCATTTCTTTCTGTAATAAATAGACTGCAAATGGCAATCTTTGTCCAGCATTTATACCGAAATCATTTATTGATCATCATTTCTTCTTTAACTCCAACAGGAAGTTATCAATGCTTTGAAACAGACTTGGCATGTCTCCTGCTTTGTATGTGTGACCTGTAACACTCCTATACGTAATAGTGTCTTTCATTTAGAAGATGGAGATCCCTATTGTGAAACAGGTGCGTGTTTTTATATGACTTTTTTATAACTGTAAGTGAACTATATTGTCTGGAATGAAGGCCCTGATTTGTTTTGTGTTCTGGTTCATTTAACATGCATTTTAACCCATCCGTGGGTTAGTCAGAACTAATTAAGGATGGGAGCGTGGGACATTTTCTAAATGCCATATTTTCAAGTTGTCATATAAACGTCATAGAACATTCTGGATGTTTTTAATGTTTTTTTTTTTTTTTTTTAACTAGCCCAATGGTTCTTAACATTTCTGAGCAAGACTCCCCAGATTTGCCAATGCTGTCTCTTCCCCCTCCCTCACCAGACATGCCAATTTTGCCTTTTCCCCCTCCCTCCCCAGACTTGTCAATTCTTCCTCTTCCCCCTCCCAGCCCAGACTTGCCAATTTTGCCTCTTCCCCCTCCCAGCCCAGACTTGGCAATTCTGTCTCTTCCCCCTCCCTCCCCAGACTTGGCACTTCTGTCTCTTCCCCCTCCCCCTCCCCCCCCCCAGACTTGCCACTTCTCTCTCTTCCCCCTCCCTCCCCAGACTTGCCACTTCTCTCTCTTCCCCCTCCCTCCCCAGACTTGCCACTTCTCTCTCTTCCCCCTCCCTCCCCAGACTTGCCACTTCTCTCTCTTCCCCCTCCCTCCCCAGACTTGCCACTTCTCTCTCTTCCCCCTCCCTCCCCAGACTTGCCACTTCTCTCTCTTCCCTCTCCCTCCCCAGACTTGCCACTTCTGTCTCTTCCCTGTCCCTCCCCAGACTTGCCACTTCTGTCTCTTCCCCCTCCCTCCACAGACTTGCCAATTCTGCCTCTTCCCCCTCCCTCCCCAGACTTGCCAATGCTGCCTCTCCCCCCCACCCCTCCCCAGACTTGCCAATGCTGCCTCTCCTCCCCCCCCCCTCCCTTCCTCCACCAGACTTGCCAGTGCTGCCTCTTCCCCCTCCCTCCCCCAGACTTGCCAATTCTGTCTCTTCCCCCTCCCTCCCCAGACTTGCCAATGCTGCCTCTGACTCCCGCGCCCTCCCTCTCCCAGACTTGCTAATGCTGCCTCTGCCCCCCTCCCTCCCCACAGACCTACACAATTTCCCTGGTGCATCCACCGGCTGCCCCCATTAGCCACCAGGGAGATTGGGGCAGCCGGGGGGACCTGGATCCCAGTCTTTTATAATCAGACCTCGATTTGAGGTCTGATTATAAGACGAACCTAGAATATAAGGCAAGGGTACTTTTTGAAAAAGACCTTGTCTTATATTCAAGCAAATAAGGTACTAGCGTTAAGTGTATTGTAAGGTTGTTGTTTTTTTTCTATTTTACCCACATAATAAAATGCTTACCATTTTTCCATAATTTGTCCTTCAGACAATCCTAGCTTAATATTTCACTAAGCCATTCTCCAATGACATGATATATGTTACTTATATACCAAGATTAACCAGCTTCTTTAGTACAGTGACTATTCCAGCTCAAAAAGCAATAGTGTTAATAAACATCAAATAAATGAATGAACTCTTTAGAAAAGAGTATATAAATGTCAAGAAGATTTAAACATTAATGTGTTTCCCTTTTCTCAATATATTTTGTGTCATGTGTTTTCCAATTCTAACTAGCTCTTGAGAATGAGTGGAGGCTGTAGTATACAAGGTTTTTATTCTAATAGTTGAAATATTTTTTATGTAGATTATTATTCTTTGTTCGGTACGATTTGTCATGGATGTGAATTCCCCATTGAAGCTGGAGACAGATTCCTGGAAGCCTTGGGACATACCTGGCATAATACTTGCTTTGTGTGTGCTGTGAGTACATCTTTCTCTGATAAATGTAAATTGATCAGTTTAATGCACCATATGACTTACAAATGCCTGAAACATAGTTAAAGAATTTTTTTTTTTTCTTTTCTGTAGACAATTCTTAATACTTTACCATGAAGCATAGTCAAATGTTAGAATTTAACAGTGTACAGGATAGGTTTGTTTTTGTTCAACAGAGAACTCCTAGAAGTGACAGTCTCTACTTAAAGACTCTACTTTGAATTTTTATCTTGTTTTACAAGTTTGAGTTTTATTGCTCTGGAGCTGTGTTTTATACTTATACAAACCAAAAATTCTGAGCCCCCAGAAATACAAAGGGACAATCGGGTAAGAAATGGGTACAGAGGGATTTGGGTAGAAAATAAGGACTGCCCCTCCTAAATAGGGAACTTGGGAGGTAAGATATGGTATAAATGCCTGGAGGTGAAGTGTGTTATACCATATCCTGTCTTTTTGCAAGCATTCCTCTGGAATATCACACTTCACCAATATCACAAAAGTGTAAATATGTGTGCAAATAATTATTTACAAGAGTTGAGACTGATTACACAGATTCATCAGAGCAAACCAGAAAGAGGAGTACTTTGGTTGACTGACAGGACTCTGTTGCTAAGAAACCTCAGGAACTTCCTATATCTTTTTTATTCATTTTTTTATGGGACAGGGAACATTAAGAAACAAAATAAATTGCTAGATGTGTTTCTTTCGCTTCCCTTTACATGATGCAGCACTTACCGTATTTGCTCGAATATAAGACAAGGTTTTTTTCAGAGCAAATTGAGGTCAGACTATAAGACATGGATCCAGGTCCCCAGCAGAGCTGCAGGGGACCTGGATCCCCCTCTCTAGCAGCAGAGGATGTCCGCCCTGCACGACCGCCGGGGCTTCTATGAAGAAGCCGGGTACTTCCGCTTGCGTCACAGAAGTCCCGGCGATCGTGCCGGGCGGCAGCAGGGGAGGTCTGCGCTCATCGCGCAGACATCCTCTGCTGCCCCGCTAGCCACCAGGGAGAATCGGGCAGCTGGGGGATGTCTGCACGATACGTGCAGACATCCTCCATGCTGCCCGACACGGCAGTCTATTATGGCGGACCAGCAGACGTATCATGCAGACATCCCCCGGCTGCCCCCACTAGCCACCAGGGAACTAAACCGGGGGAGGGGGGAGGACACAGACAGACAAGGGGAGGGGGGGAAAGAGAAAAGGGGAGGGGGGGATAGAGAGAGGCAAAGGGAGGGGGAGGAGAGAGGATACAGATAGACAAGGGGAGGGGGAGAGAGAAAGGGGGAGGGGGGGATAGAGAGAGACAAAGGGAGGGGGAGGAGAGAGGATACAGATAGACAAGGGGAGGGGGGGATAGAGAGAGACAAAGGGAGGGCGGAGGACACAGACAAGGGGAGGGAGGGGGGAGACACAGACAAGGGGAGGGAGGGGGACAGAGAGAAAAGGGGAGGGGGGGATAGATAGAGACAAGGGGAAGGGGGAAGAGGGAAGTTTTGGGGGGAGAGAGAGACAACGCTGGGGGGGAAAGAGACAGCTGGGGGAGGGGGAGAGAGGCCGCATTGGCACATAAAAGGAAATAAAAACAAGAAATGCATTTGTATTATATAAAGTTTTTATTAAATATTAAAAATCAATTTAGATATATACAAGTTAAACTTTTTTCCTATAGGGTAGTCTTATAATCAGGCTTTTAGTTTTTTTCCTAAAGGAATGTACAAATGTGGGGGGGTCGTCTTATAATCAGGGTCGTCTTATAATCGAGCAAATACGGTATATGGAGTCCTATGTGAAACAAAGCAACTGGTTCAGGAATGTGCTGGTTTGAGATGAGATTTTGCAAGATGTCCATATTTTTTGTTTCCAAAGTGTATCATAAAATAGATGGAAATTAATGATTATAGGGCATAAGTTAGTAAAAGAATGTGTCTGACTATTTTATAGTGATGAGGTTATATAAGGGGAGACAAGAAACGGTAACGTTTAATGACCATTGAAATATGTCTATAGACAGTATGGAAACTGGAAAGGAATCTTGGTTAATGCTCTTTTCAAATACGATTGCATATTAAATAAAAAGTTGTTGATAACATTTTTCATGCCGATAGGGCTGTGGTGATACATTGCTACTGTGAAAATTAGCAGCACCCAATTAAATCATTTCTTTTTATAAAGTCTGAGAAATTTCTATTTAATGTTTTGACTGGATATTTTCTTTCTTTAAGGTGTGCTGTGAGAGTTTGGAGGGTCAAACATTCTTTTCAAAGAAAGAAAAACCCCTATGCAAGAAGCATGCTCATGCTGTGAATATCTAAAGTCCTTTCAAGACTCTTGACGATACAAATGCCTCTGCTATTGAAAATCTCTAAAGCTTTCTAATAATGTTGACTAAAATAAGGAGTAGTCTGTATTCAGTTCACCTGCTACTTTGGTGGTTCAAAATGTCTTCTAGAGGTTATTTTTAAATTAAGAAAGTAAATTATAAGTATTAGTTGAAGTGACAAAGGTGTTAAATGCAGTGTACAGCACATGATAATAAACATCAGACCCTAAAAATATTGATATTGTTATAGAATCCCATTGTACTCACATAAGAAATACTTTTTTAGGAAAGGTATGTGACAATGTCTGGTTTGTGATCTTTTTAGAAAGTCTGTGTTTAACATGTTCCATTTAATAAACTGGCTGATTGCATGGACTTTGAGCAAATTCAATTTAGTTTAAGATTTAGAAATCTATACAGATGAAAATTCCTTGTTAAATATGTTCGGTAATGACAATAATATGTTTTGTTTTGGATGTTGCAAAGGCTAATGCACTATTAAGCTTACTTTAAAGGCTATGGTTGGTTTGTGCACAATACTGATTATGCTCTGTGGGCGGAGTCTAATTACTAAAAACCTCTGGAAATGGGTCAAACTATCGATGTGTGCACTCGCACATAATCAAGGACCTCACTGCTTTTTGGCGCTTAGGGCAAACTAAAATCCATATATACACTTCTGAGGAAATGAGCTTCTCCATCGTTAAGCAGGGACAGGGATCAGTGATTTTTTTTTTTTTGTATTTATCAGGGCCTTAAGCAGTAAGGTTTAAGCGCTAGCACTTTGCAGAATGAGATTGTCACTAGTGGAGGGCAATTCATAAATCTTTAAAATTATATTGGGGTTTTTTACTCGTGTTTTGTTTTTTCGCTTGAGCAGTCAACAGTCCAATAATGTTCCCTGGTGTGTATGGAATCCAACTTACATGACTTTCGAAAAATAGCTAGTACATGTGTGTGCAATGCATTTACCCAATGGATTTTGGTGGATTTATCTACTATAGGCTTTTGTGCGTATTCCCCCATGTGAATGTTCTACATCATCAAAACACGTGTATCTGAAAAAGCAGAGATCGTAAATAAAACTTAAACCAAGCTCATGTTAAATGTCCCTTATGAGTTCAAGAATAAGATGAAAATCACAGTATATCTGATAGATTTGTGACCACATAAAATATGCTCCATCCACATTGTGATAATGCAACTTACAATTTCTTTTGCACATGTTATATGATGTACACAATTTATTATATGTAGTCAAATTGATCAGATTAAAGGACAACTGTAGTGATGAAAGATTTTTATTAAACTAAATTCAATGCTGCATTTTTTATTAACTTGCCTTCCCTCTTATTTCCCTTCCCTGCAGTGTTATCTGACTGGTGATGTAGCTTCCCTTTTACACCTAGGGTTGCCACCTTTTCTTCAGAAAAATACCGGCCTTGGTACTGTCTCCATAGACTTAACATTGGCCTGATGACAATTTTTTACCGGCCTGCCGGTAAAATACCGTCCAGGTGGCAACCCTATTTACACCTCACAGTGCATAGCGCTCTAAATATACATTATTCTGTTTGAGGATGCAGAGCCTCGTACAGTGAGAGCCTTCCCTCAGATACTATTCACTGAGCATGACATCATAGCTCCACTACACATGAACTTCGAGCACTGTGGGCAGTCGTGTATCTTAATTTTGTGCTGCCCTAGATAGATTCGGGAACCCCCCTACCCACACTGCACACACGACATGCCCCATAACCCACATCACCCCATTACATGCCCCCATCACCCCAATACATACCTCCATCACCCTCACTTCCATCACCCCCATTATACGCCTTCATCACCCCCATTATACGCCTTCATCACCCCCATTATACGCCTTCATCACCCCCATTATACGCCTCCATCACCCCCCACTATACGCCTCCATCACCCCCCACTATACGCCTCCATCACCCCCCACTATACGCCTCCATCACCCCCCACTATACGCCTCCATCACCCCCCACTATACGCCTCCATCACCCCCCATTATACGCCTCCGTCACCCCCATTATACGCCTCCATCACCCCCATTATACGCCTCCAAGGGATGAGTACTATCGATTGGGTAATAATGATGTCTATTTTTCATTTGGTGATTCGCTTACTTCAGAAAAGTGCATGCTAAAAAACTGTTTTGTGTCCCACTGGGAGAAAGGCGTTGTATAAATACTAGTTATTATACTTTATTATGTCTCAGTAGTATTCTATGACATTCAAAGGGACTTGGGCTAAAATATTACTCCTGATTGAGAAAGCATGAATCTCCTGATTAAAGCTAAATGTAATTTGTTCAATATATATTTGAAAAATAATAATTTGAATTGTTCTCATATTCAATATGTTTGCTAATTCTAGCAACAGAATCCTGGTGTTGAGGCCGTTGAGTGAATAAACTGTTTACATCTTCGCAATAGACAATACTCCTGTTTTCCAAATTTGGTCACTTTTATATTTTTGAAAATATAAGGTGATTACTTTGGGTTTAAAATGTTAAGCCTATGCAGCAAAGTGTATGCCAAGTCTAGAATGAAGTTACATGTAGTCTAAATTTCAGATAATCGAAATGGGGAATAAAACCCGTTGACTATCAAAGTACACATAAGGGTCTCATAGTGACGCGCCACAGCCTTTGGACATATTCCAGGTAGCAAGTCAAATAGTGCTTGATTTCTAATATATAACCAGTTGTATCTAATCAAACATGATTGTGGGCACACTTTTTTAATTCAAAATTAAAAATCTATTTTTATTCTTGACAAAATGTTATTGACCATGCTTTCTTGTAGACCTCTTTTTTTTTATCTTTACTCTTTGTGCAATTAACTTCTGCTTTTTTGATTTATCAATTCTGTCCTCAATATATATATTATTATCTTAGATAATAAATATTCAGAAGACGGAGCAAAGAACAAAAGTTGCACTAGTATAATTTTTAAACTTCAGTATTATCAACATTAATCAATGTGTTCTCAAATTCTAATTAGATTTTGTTTATTTATATTTTAAATTCATATTCGTGTATTTTGGTTCACTAAAGTATTGGGTTAAACATAAATAAAGGAAATGTATAAAAGATTAGAACATGTGTATTTTCATTAGGTATTAGAATTGTTAACCGTTAAAAACAACAATTATGCAGAATGTAGAAGCTCCATCTGATACAAAATATTTGTTTTTGATTCGTTTTAATTGCATCTGTGTTAGCGTTATGAAATGCAGTGTTTACAGCGCTTACGATGTATTCTTTGAAGCTTCAGACAATTTTAAAATATTTTTCCTTCAATTCATTGCTTGAAAGCATTTTTCTTTTCTATAGAATTCTGCATATATACATAATCTATGCATTTTAGCTACTTTGTGTATGACACTGAAAATTTATTGTACATTTCCACATGCCATTTTCTTTGCTTCCTTTCTAACACTTTTATTAAGGTTTCTAAGTTGAAACCTAAGTGTCTGTTCAATGGATCCTCCTCTCCTCCATGTAATTTGAGACAGGTAAAAAGATTCAGTTAAGAAATTATATAAATCTGTTATAGATAACATCGAGCATAGATAGATCAGTGATCTCAAGTGTAAGTTGGATGCACAATATCATTTATATATACACTTATATGGTTTTGATATTGTCCCATTCATAGTTTTTTTTTCATCTGTATATATACTAAGGACATTCATCCATACCTCATTGATTTTAGTTAAGTATTACTTTTTTGTAAAGTATTTTTCCTATTTTTGCACTTTATACACTAGAGGGTGAAGTTGCTGTTTATTTCAAACCTGGTGCTGTGTGTTCATCGGGTTTTTTTTCCCTTAAAAATTTTTTTAAAAAAATAAGCCCCTGACGAAGCGCCAAGCTAGGCGCGAAACGCGTAGGCTTATCATAGCTCTTTCCCTCACCGGGTGATCCTCACATCATACCCAGCTCCTAATCATTGTTTTTGGAATTATTTTGTACTAAATAAATTACATTTTAACTGGACACTTACCTGGTTCTGGTGTTTCTTGCCAGCATCTGGGACTCCTCTGCCGCTACTGGGAGCAGCCCTCCTGTGTTTTGCTCCTATTACAGGACCAGCCCTATCTGCAGCACCCCCATACACCACTAGTATATGAATAGATAAGGTATTTCATGCACCTTAAAGTAAGAGGACAGGCTCATTATCTTCCGTAATGAGAGCACCATGGAGGCACAGTTGAGGTCATATGGAAGCCTGTGTGGATCAGAAATGAAATGAAACTGGCCTTTTTTTGACCTGCACAAATGATTGAGAGTTTATGAGCCCAAGTTACAGCTATATAGCATTGTATTCAGGTCTACGTCCTAAAACAATGCATGGCAATATAAGCTAGTTATTTGTACCTGTGCAAGCTGTTCTAACATGAATAATCCATATACGGTAGTTGATCCTCTGTGAATATATACAGATGGTTACAAATTAAGTCATTATATATTTACCAAACTTGAGGATAAATTATATCAGGAGATGAGTTATTTATCTAGCTCTCCCTGATTCTATGCTTCTTCAATCCTCTGCTATTCATACAAATGACTGCTACAATATGATTGAATGTGACAGCCCTGTAACATCTCACAATAGGCTTTGCTACCTGAAGCATATGTTAACACTAGTTAGTTTGACAGCCGAGGTATCCCTGCTATGCTTATTGGCTGAATACATATGTGGTCGCTGCAGTGATTTATTGGTGTGGAAGAACTTGATTGGCCTGCTGCAGAGCCCTGACCTCAACCCCATCGAACACCTTTGGGATGAACTGGAACAGAGATTGGGATAATCAACATTAGTGCCTGAACTCACAAATGCTCTACTGGATGAATGGGAATATCTTCACACAGAAACCCTCCAAAATATTTTGGAAAACCTTTCTAGGAGAGTGGACGCTGTTATAGATGCGAAGGGAGGGGATACACTACATATTAATATCTATGTATATAGAATGCAATGCCATAAAAGTCCCTGCAATGGATGGGTGTTCCAATACTTTTGTCCATGTAGTGTATATGTAGTGGCACTAACCACTATAGGTACAGGCACATTATAACTAATTAGACTGGATAGTCAATCTGTCTCTCCAATTTAAATTATAATGCACTGTTGGTGCAAGCAAATAATTTACCACTAGGGGAGACGGGATCAAGGAGTCAAAATAACTTTCAACACTGCTTGATTCTATAACTTTATATATGAATATATTTATAACAATAATTACAAATTCTTTCCATATGAACAAAGTAGGAGAGGAAATAAAGCCCTCCCCCTAATGAGATACCCCAAAAAACAATAGGAGGGCATAAAAACCCTTAAGAAATCCTCTCTTGTGAAAAAAATGTATTACTTAACTCAGCACGTAATATTACCAATTAAACCCTATAACACTGTTACTATCAAGTAAACCTCTCAGAACATAGTTTGCACAAAAAAAACATTGTAAGCTGAAAACAAATAAAAACAATGTTAAAAATGTGTTACACGTAATAAAATATTATGGCTGAAAACTCCTTGTGTTACATAAACCTGTGATATCGCTAACAAATTAATCTACAATAGTGACTGGATAACTGGAGGATCCCCAAAAGCTCGCTGTTCCAAAATGACACTGGTCCAATAAAAACAAGGTATTACAAAATAAACAGAAGATCTTAAATATATCTCCCTCTCTCTTTTTTTTTTATTTTTAAGATGGTTTAACAGTTTCCAAATCATAGTATTCCTGAGGAAGTTCATTTAATATCATTAATATCTGCAATATGTTCACAAATTCCAGCGTTTATTGCTGGCGCAGTTCTTTCAACATATTGGTTACGCCAGTTTTTACAATGAATTACATTTTTGTTACCACAATTTATAGAATCCTTCGAATAAAAGATCAAGTGATTTAATAACAAAATTAACGCTTTTCAGATATTTCTTCCACATAGAAACATACTGAAAATTCTAAATGGACTTTTAAAAGAATCTCTAACAAACGGGGTGACAATTAATTCCCAATTGTTTAATTTTTGACTAATTATTAACATTTCTTTTTATTCATGCTCAGATAAGCTTTATTTAATTTTATATGCCTGATTCTCAGATCTCCCCATACTCAAACAATTACAATGGGTTTAATAAAGCAGAATGACAATTCTTTTTGCATACAACAAAGCATTTACAGCTATTTATTTTCTTCTAAACATATCTATTATTAATATTATTCATATGACCCTGTTTTACAATCCCCAGTTAATAATAAATACAAACAGGAAAGCCTGCAGTGCTGAAGGGTAACAGACAAATCAATGTCATTGTTAGTTAGCGAATTCAACAAAATACACTATGCTCTCTATCCAATCTGTCCAAATAAATCTCTATTAATATCTATCATCTAAAAAAAAAGTGATCCCATTACTCCTCCCGGTTTCTGAAAATCATTACCCCCATCAAAGTCAATAAGAAATTAACGTATCAAAAATTCTATAGCTTCAAAAGCGTAGTCTCTAATACATAGCTATGTTCTTTCATAGGCATTCTATGCAGGATATTAGAAGGATGCCACAAGCAAACATTGTTGAAAAAAATGTTATATTTTTTAGATACATTTTTATATTTCTGTACTTATGGTTGTTAGTACAAATCTAACAGTTCTGAGAGACCTTTCCAACAGTCAATTTCCTGAGAGTCCAGGCTAGCCTTAAGTATTTTTGGCCACAAATGGGTGTGGTTGGTTGGTCTCTATGTAATGTACTTCACCCATATTTAAAGAACAACTGTTAAAATTAAGTTATGTTCAAGTGAAAGATTGCATTAAAAATAGCCATTTAAAATAGAAGGGGCCTGAAAACTTGGGTCAGCTAAAGGAAGATATGGCACATCTAACCCCAAAATTCCAAACAACATGTCTGCCTAATGGTAGATAAAAGAGGATTAAATAAGGTTCTTTATTTGTATTCTACTAATAAAACATTTCTATTTAAAATGTCTACACTTGATGAAATCTTTCAATTAAACTATTTATTACTTTTTTTTTGCCAACAGTTGTCCTTTAAAATCCCATGGCATACACCAGATTATTCAGATCTTTATGTATAGCCTGAAATATCAAGAAATGAAAAATCAAATTAACTGTCAATACAAAATGGAATTTGGGTTTTATTATGAAAAGGGGCTCTAAGAGCAATAAAATGACATTTGTCTCGCTTGGACTACATTCTTAGACATCTGACTATGTAAGAATTATACCTCCTCTTTGGGATCCTCATCGATCACCTTCCAATTTTATTTGTTTGTGGTATGAGGTATGAATTGTTTCTGTTTAAAAATATACATTTTGAAGTGGATCTTTACTGTGGTTTGTGCAACATTTTTCTTGACATATAATTTGTACAAAGTCTGTTTTTTGATATCTAACTTAATAAATAAATAAATAAGGTATACACCACTATTTCATCCTTAGAAATTCACTAAAAGGATTAGTGGATAGTTCTCATACATTGTAAGATCACTCAAATGCTCCTCTAAAGCAATCATTTTTATTTAATACCACAAATACATGCTTTTATCATTATTTCAAACTTTTAATTCTGTCACACAGATTCCTCAAATCTCATTCAACCAATTTCTGAATGTTTGTATCCACCAGATCCTCTCTACTACTTACTGGGTAAAAGGTTGACTTAGGCTTCCATTCAGTATTTAACAGACAACTGTCAGCAACAAATTACGTTCTGTTTAATTGAAAGTTTGCATCCAGTTTAGGTATTTTAAATAGAAATTATTTTATGAAAGAAAAGTACCTTATTGAGCTTGTACAACTCTATCGGGGGGGATGTTGTTTCGAATTTTGGGTCAGATGAACAAAGTTGGTTATATCTATCGATACATCAGTACTGAGTATCTGTATCGAAGGGAAATTTATCCTATGAAATAATACAGGGGTAGCGTTCCCCTTATATATGTGCACCTATATCAACCACAGGAACTTAGGCAACAGACTGGTCCTCCTTAAAAAAAAAAAAAAACATAGACAGCCAGACAGGTCACAATCCAAATTGAAAATCCTTTCATGTTCAGCAAATATAGCAAGGTCTTACTAGTCTAGTTCCATCAGTAAGCTATTTCACAGGCCACATAGTGCTTAAACAGGCTACCTGACACTAGGCAAAGGGTTGGTTGCAGGCAAGGTGACTGCCTGAGCTGAACTGCTGTTTTAGGGAGGTTCTTTGGTTTTTTATATCACTTCTTGGATTAACCCCTTATCCTTTGTTTGTTTTGGACAGCAATTCTTTGCTTTACTTAATTTGTATTCTTTCATTATTGAGTTTTCCTTTAACATGCCTTGTCCAAATTAAAGGGACACTGTCACCTAAACCTTGATTATACATTGAATGTAGAGATTTAAAAAATATGGAAAATTATCTATACATTGTATAAAATTGCAACAAATGGATAAAATAAGAGAAATATTTACAGAATGAAACATTACCTGGGAAGATAAAAACATGAAAGGAAAACTGTTTAAAGTGACTTTATCGACCTAAACACTGCATATGCTTGTAGAGAATACAAAATGGTGAAGCTTATGCATTTGGTTACAATTTTTCTAATATTTGAAAACTAAACGTTGACATTTTTTAACAAAATTAACATCTAAAATAGAGAATAAAAATTAGTATATTCACATTTGGACAATGTGGAAACCTATAAGCTGTAGCACTTCATATTACTTTGACATTTATGTGGCAAATGTTTGTCTTCCATCAATCTCAGGTCTCACTAGATATTACCAAGCAAATGCAGGAGTGAGGTAGCTGAAGCTCATTCATTAGGAAAATGTAATCCTTTATGAGATTGACAGACTAGTAACTTAACCACATGTTTTTGCCATAAATCTCCTGTCAGTCCTGAAATACAAAACACCATCTTTTAGCGGTTAAACTTTTCATTTTTTAAATTCCACCAAATAAGCACCAACTGGGGTGTTCTTTCAATTTATATATTTATATTCAAAAGTTAAATATAGTCGTCTTTTATTGGGACTAACTAGCTTTCTGCAAGTCTAACAGAATCTTGTTTATATCAGGAACACATATGTACTAATATATTATTAGCCGTCTGGTGTTAATTAGGTAGAATTACCAGGATGGAATAGTTTGCCTCGCGGACATTTATCACCAGAGCCCGCAGTACTGATAGTAGAATAGGAGTTACTGAAAGAGGGCAGTTTCTATTTAAAACCAACTTATTAACAAGGTGTCAAAAATTCCTCTGACAATTTCAACTGTAGCTATGAAATAGGGAACAAACCAATCGACCTCTGTGCATTATGGCTTAGAACAGGAAAATGTCTGCGTTGAGAGACTGCCTTGCATTTATTAGAGTAAACATTTGAAAAACAGACCAAATCATTGTGTTTCTACAGTGTACAGGGGAAGTTTGTATTTAACCCTGTCGTGCCAGACAAGCGGTGTAGTGCCTTCCTTCACATTACCCTGACACTTTTAGGGACCTGGATGAAAATATTTATTAGGACCCATCTATAACATAACTGATAAATTAGTGCAAATGGGCCCTGTGAGTTTATATATATATATATAAAAAACAATTTTATAGTTGGATTGTGTTAGTTATATTTTGTATTCAGTCTTGGCTCTGTTATGATAGACCTCAATTGTTGTTTCAAATCTGTTCTTAAGACTGCAAACAAGTCATATAAAGGAGTTATTTAAGCACAGGTAAATAGTTTTTTTAAATATACTTGATAGCAGACAAAACAGCTTCTCATGTACAGATAACACGAGGAACGATGGCCATGAACACCCTTGTCCCCAAGTAGTTATACCCCAAAACATGTAATCACAGTCAATCTTGGAGAGTTTTAACGTCAGTATTAATCCAAGTTAAGTCATTTAGACTCAACAATTAAACTCTTCAGTGTTCCTTGGACGCAAAAGAATTTAATGTCAACCTAGAAGGCAATAGGGGGCAGAGACACTACAGAAATTTGAGTAAGTTGAATTGTCTGTCCTATTTTGCATGACTAGAACAGACATGGTTGAGTTATCCTGTATTTAGTCACACAAATAATGTTATTAAATTCCTGACTTTCAAATACTTTAATTTATCTATAAATATTTAATTTTTTTCATTCTGATTTGTTTGCTTTTTTCTGTACAGCAAATGCTAAATAGGTAATTTGGCTTTAGATAAAGAAAACCTCTATGGCTGAATTGATTTACATATTGTATTTTTTATTATGTAATATCACAAAATAATGACATTTGCCTTTTAATAACGGATCTCTTTATGCAACTGTCATATTCGGCATACTGACATTTATGGAAACCATACCCTTGTTAAATGTCCGTCTATCTATATTGCGCATTATATTAAAAAAAAAAACACATTCGATGAGTGGCCAGTAGAGTTGAGCGGACACCTGGATGTTCGGGTTCGGCGGGTTTGGCCGAACTTCGGGAAAAAGTCCAGGTTCAGGCTCGAACTTGACCCTGAACTTGGGGACAATGGGGACACGTACTTTTGGGCACTAAAATGCCTCTAAAAAAGTCCTGGAAAGGGCTAGAGGGCTGCAAAAGGAAGTAAAATGTGGGTAAGAGTAGGACAAGTGTCCTGCAAACAAATAGGGATAGAGAAATAACTTAAAATAACATAAAAAACATACAAATAAAAAATACAGCTGAGACATAAAATAGCACTAGGTGGAATCTTTGATTTTAGCTTTGGAAGAACATAAATCTAAATCTAAAGCATGGCTGCCAGGAGGATCAACAGAATTATCCATTTGAGAGAGGGTTGGAGCGCAGGGTATTCTCTTTCAGTTTATACTAAGTGACCCATAGGTTGAGGAGGCGGTGACCGTGGCGGTGTAGGTGGAAGCGGCGCTGGAGGAGGAGGAGGTAGCCAGAATTTTTCAAAGTGCGCTGTAAGCACAGTATTTGACGGTTCTATTTGACTCTTAGATATGAAGTGCACCGCAAGATGCAAATGTACTATTTACCACCCAAAACTATTAGAATTTTTCAAAGTGCGCTGTAAGCACAGTATTTGATGGTTCTATTTGACTCTCAGATGTAATACATGTAATGCTATTGCTATTCTATAAACCGAACTAGAGTCCCCATTCATACGAATAGGTCAATTAACCTATTCGTATGAATGGGGACTCTATTTCGGTTTATAGAAAGCCAATAGCATTACATGTATTCCATAAACTGAAAGTCTTTAAACCGAAAGACATTCGGTTTATAGACTTTCGGTTTATGGAATACATGTAATGCTATTGCTATTCTATAAACCAAAAGACATTCGGTTTATAGACTTTCGGTTTATAGAATAGCAATAGCATTACATTTATTCTATAAACCGAAAGTCTATAAACCAAATGTCGTTCGGTTTATAGACTTTCAGCTTATGGAATACATGTAATACTATTGGCTTTCTATAAACCGAAATAGAGTCCCTATTCATAAGAATTTCTTATGAATGGGGACTCGATTTCGGTTTATAGAAAGCCAAAAGCATTACATACAATGTAATCGCCGAACCCCGAACTCCAACACGGACATACAGTGAAATGTTCGGGTCCGGGGTCCAAAAATCGTAAAGTTCGGTAAGAACCCGAACAGTGCGGTTCATTCTTAGGATTAGGATAAGAATTCTGCATTAATAATCATTTTCATGCCATAGAGGATAACGATATATGGAATGTTTCCTCCCTGAAAGAGGCTAAAAAGACAAAATGTAAAAGCGATAGATTTCTAATGTTGTGACCCAAATCATTGTTTGTTTTTAAGTTCTCTATTCTACTGGTTTGCTGTTTTTATTCATTTATAATGTTCTGGGTCATAATACAATGTCATATACAATCTTCTACAGTTAAAGTAGTTCTCTGTACCAGCATATTGCTTCTGTATCAACATGAGGAAACTCGCAACCTCAAGGGCCCAATTAACTAATAGCATCAGCACAGAAACGTGTTTCATAATTTGCCTTGAACCATTAAATCTGTCTGCAATATTTTAGAGCGTCTACCAAGTTCTCTAAATTTAGACAAGTACAAAAAAAAGTAGCTTAATGAAGCTGATTGTTTCAAAGGTGTGATATTTTATTGATATTATGTAACTATATTTGTCCCCAATTATGTGAAACCTATAATACACTAATCAATTCTTGTATAAACCAATTCAATACAGATTGTTAATAATAGTAAACATTGTTCTAGTACTTTCCCTAAATTAAATTAAGATAAGATTTATATTAAAATAATAAAATAAAAAAATAATATTTTACCAGTTACATTACTGGCCACTGAAATGTAAATAATTAGTGAAACTCCATGTTTTGTTTAGTTTCTCTGTCCCTGATATCCTTTGCGTTGTATGGTAATTACATGCGTGTTCCTCAAAAAGAAATCTCATGGAACTCAAGTCCAACCGGGATCCCTTGATAGATTCCCAGTGGGATCTATTTAGCATAGATTTTCTAGTGGAATTTAACAAATATTTTTTTTTAACGCATTCAGTCTATCCCTGAGGCCCTCTTAAGCCTTCCAAAAATCCAGATATGTGCCAGTTACCATCTGTTTCCCGATGCCCACATTTAACAACAGCTATTTTTAAAGGTAGATAAATTAAATATTTGCCAATTATTATTTAGTGCCTTTAGGCATGTGCATTTAATTTCTCGCAACACAAAGTATGCATGTTTTATGTGTACCAATAGAAAGGAATCACTTTTTATATCTCCCAATGGGACTGAGCAGTTTTGATGTGTGATATTTGATCATATTTGAATATAATTTGAATTCAAATCATCCCCAATAAATGTACACTACCGTTCAAAAGTTTGGGGTCATTTAGAAATGTCCTTGTTTTCCATGAAAATATGTATCAAATGAGCTGGAAAATGAATAGTCAAGACATTCAGATTCTAAAGAATGGCGGTTTTATTGGCTCTTTAATCAGCACAATAGTTTCTAATATCTTTTCGCTTGTGGGAATAGAAAAAGTTCAGAGAGGCGGTAGCTGGTGGGGAATATAACTACAATTTTTTGTTAAATGTATTTCTTTATTACAAAAAAAGGAATATCAAAATATAAATAAGAACATTAAAAAGACAGAACTAATTCATAATAAGTGAATTTGTATTTGTTAACATTAGGACAAACATTATCACATATAAGAATATGGGAGAGATCATAATTAACATAACTGCAATAACCATCGTAATGTGTCGTAATGAGGGTAGGGAAGAGAATCTTCCACGGAACTTCAGAACAGAGAATAGCCTAATTTATTCAAACGGATTATTGGAAATCTAAATATCCCACACTTTGGATAACCAGGTCATACAGCATATATTTTTTATTTGAATGAATTGTCGATCAACTTAATTGTTTTTCCATTTTTAGCTGGTGAGCTGAGTTTTAGAATAGATTTTCTTAAAAGATACATTTGATTTCCAGTTATGGGCTATATAGGGCATAAGGGAACTAGCTGTTCGCCTAGGGCTCCAGCTGTGTGGGGGCCGCTGCTGCCTGAGGACCAGGATACCTGTTTAATTATTTTTTGTGTGTGCATACAGCGCTGAAGAATCCAAGGGGGGTGGACTGGTGCTAAGGTGAGCGGAGGGAAGCGAGCCATATCAGCTCTGTAGTGCTGCGCGCTCTCACTGCGCATAGTGATGATGCAGAGCATTGGAAATACGCAAGAGAGCACGAGCAGCATGGACAGAGTTCTGAGCCTGCCCAAGGTAGAACTAGGAAGTGGGTGGTGGAGGAGGGAGAAAGGGAGAGAGAAAATAGGGTATGGGGTGGGAGGGAGGGAGGCAGGGAGAGATAGAGACACAGGCTATGGGGTGGGAGGGAGGGAGGGAGGGAGGGAGAGAGAGTGACACTAGGCTATGGGGTGGGGGGAGGAAGTAAAGGAGAGAGACACCAGGCTACTCGGTGGGGGGAAGGAGACAGAGAGAGACACACCAGGCTATAGTAGGAGAGAGACACCAGGCTGTGGGGTGGAGGGGAGGGAGAAAGGGAGAGACACACCAGGCTATGGGGTGATTTAGAAAGAGAGAGAGACATGGAGCTGATGGCATGGGGGAGAGCGAGACAGACATGGGTGGCATGAGGAGAGAGGGACAGAAAGGGATGGCATAGAGGGAGAGCAAGACAGAAATAGAGGGAGAGTGAGACAGACAGTGAGGCAGACATTGAATGTGTGGCTGTGTGAATTTTTGGCTGCATGTGACATTTCATGTGTTACTGTGTGTGTAAGTGTGGCTGCATCTAACATTGCATGTGTGTGTTCATGTGCCTGCATATGTATGTGACACTGAAAGTGTTACTGCGTGTGTAAATGCCTGGGAGCAGCAAGGGACGGCAAAATATATGTTCACCTAGGGCAGCAAAATTTCTTGCAACGTCCCTGGGGCTATGATAGTTTAAACTGCCACCATACAGTGAATGGCCAGGGCCTGATAGTCAGTTGGAACAGTATGACAGCTTATACATAATGAACCCTAATTAGATAGTTGTTTAAAAATATAACTAAAATTTGAAACCAGACAGGGTACTAGAATCCCACAGGATATTTCATGTTATTTGGATTGAAACAAAACATTTTTGTTGTTTTTTCGTTGTGATTTTATAATGAATAAAAGGAGCTCAAATATAGGTCAACTGTAAATAGGTGCAGGCTACACAATGATGCTTTGAAGTTCAGCATTTTTAAATTTTGTTTTCTGTCAAACATTGCTACTTTGGCATGTAGACTTTATATTTATATACTGCGTTTGGATAGAACAAAAGTCATATATTTATTATTTATGTAATATATATTCTTTTTGCAACTATATTGTTCTGCAACTCTTAATAATCATGTCTTTGATCTTTTTCTTTTCGTGTGTTAACACAGCATATAGATAGAATAACTAAGTTTTTAAGTGAGCTAAGATACTTGCCTAACATTGTCTGATCTGCAACTTTGTGTCTCTTTTTGAAAGATTGTTTATTTATGATTATTAATTTGCCTTCCGTGTACTGCACGTCCTGATTTTTCACCTATATGTGCGAGCTGGTAGGTCTTTCAGATCGGAGAGTTCCAATTGGCAACAACATGTTATTACATCACTGAACTCTTTCACTTCTATTCGTTTATCTCCTGCCTCTGCACAGCTGATTGTTAGCATTCATTTATTTTAAGTTTAATGGCTGTATATATTGTGATCTGGTGTGATTCAGTTTTTGGCTTCATAGGAATAAGCAAGTTTTTTTTTTTTTTTCGAATTATTGTAGCCCTTCTGCCCGGAGTTTGCTGTCAGCTGGCGCATATCTTTGTTCTAATTCCTAAGTGTGACCCCAAACATTTGAACAGTGTAGATGAAACTTTACATTACATTACCTTTTATTTATATAGCGCCAACAAATTTACGCAGCACTTGGCACAGAGCATATGAAGGGAGTTACAAACAAATTTAGACAAAACAGTTTCAGACTAAAACATGAGGTAGAGGGCCCTGCTCCCAAGCTTACATTCTATAGGGGATGGGGAAAACATGAGACACACAAGGAGAGTGTAAGTCAGAAAGAAAACGGGGAGAGGTAAAAATAACAGTAGATTGTGATAATGGAAAGTGTGTGGGGGGTAAATGAGCACTGAGTCACACCAGAAGTTACTAAGTAGGTGAATAGTTGGGTGCGTTGTAAGCCTACAAACTGCAGCTATGGGTTTGGAGACTGCAGGTGAGTAAGGTGTGTGAGGTGGTTAACATATATCTAGTAATTATGTGCATAAGGGGGAAGAATGACAGGTGGTTGATTAGTGATTAAGTCACATCATCTGATTAAACAGACGATAAAATAAATTAAGCTGGGGGTGGGTGGGTTGTGGGGAAAGGGGGGCATTAAACAGTCTGGTCTGGTTGCAAAAGGTTTCTGTAAGTGTGTGTGGGTCCAAGTGAGATCTGAGTGAAGGAGGAGAAAAGAAAGAATTAAAGGTTGTAAAACACATGAAGAATATGGGAGGAGATTGAAATCAACTGGAGAGTGACCACAGATAGAGTAAGTATATCATTTAGAGTGAGACAGATTCAAAAGTTGCATACAATGGAGAGCATAGTATACAGATATTGTAGAGACATGAGTATAAAGTCCAAATCTAGATGTGTTCTGGCTGTATACCTCAGGAACATGTATGAAACAGTCTGGTTTGGTTGCAAAGGATTCTGTAAGTGTGTGTGGGTCCAAGTGAGATCTCAGGAACATGTTTGAAACTATGACCACACAGGTGTCCCTAAATGTGATGTGGACTATTTCAACACATACTCTGCATTACATGGTTACATTGCCTGGAAATAGAGCAGTCTAGAACTGGAACTAAAACATGTAGCGAGAAAAACAATTTTGGAAGGACTTTTCATTTTCTTTACAGATAAAAAAACAAAGAAACTGGTAATTGAAAATCAAAACCCATACAATAAATGTTAAAGAGCACATAATGTTGTCTTAATTTGGCCAAACCATCTTCAAAACACTATGGATGCAATATAAAATTGCACAATAACATTGTCACCTCTCTCCCCCAACACTGCCTCTCTACCCTTCCCTCCCCCCAAATGTTGTTTCTCTCTCTCACCTTCCCTCCCTCCAAACACTGTCTCTCTCTCGCCCCTCCCTCCCCCAAACATTGTCTCTCTCTCCCCCCTTCCTCCTACCAGTTTTGTCTGTCTCTCCCCCTCCCCCCAGCATTGTCCCTGTCTCCCCCATCCCCCCAGCTTTATCTCTGTCTCCCCCCCCCCCCTCCAACCAGCATTATCGTATCATAGTAAAGCCCTGTCATAGTTTTGCCCTGTCTTAGTGTCCTGTTTAGTTCTGTCCTGTCTTGGAACCCTGTTAAACGGTTTCTCTGTTCTATGCTTCTTTGTTCCTTTATTCTTCTGTTCTAGACAAAATGAAAGTGCAGATATATGGAAGAGACAGAAAATAAAATATAGCATAATACAGCAGGACTAGTGACTGGTATGGTGATACTGAGTACATTCACAAAATGTTTTGATTAAAACCACCCATCAGGATAAAACTTTGGACTTCACTCATAGAAGGTTGTGCAAAATTCTTCTTTAATAACTTATATAAAACAAGTATAAGCCAATAGTGCAGGATCCATAAAATATATACACACATATAAACACACAATATGGGTACACTTACAAAACATTGGGGCAAAACAGTGGGTGGGTGAGAGATAGGTGATCTGGTTCTCTCACTCCCACTACTCCGGGAAACTAAAAGAGCTCAACGCTTTTTGCTTGAGATGTCCAGCTTCCTCAGGAGACAAGAAAATGTTCAAATGCATCCAAAAGTGCACCGTTAGAAAATTATTGCACTTAAATACCCTTTATTCCTGCCAATTTACGGTTTCATTCCTGTTGCCGGTTTTGTGTAATTCCATAAATAGCTCATATAACCAAATAGAAAATGTATACAGTACACTTTGACGTATGGAGATCACATACATAGAAATAAAATACATTACACACTACTTAAAATACAAGACTAGAGATACTCTGGGCCTATAGCATGAACAATGTAGTACTAACCACCAAAAACATGGCGGACAGAAAGTGTTATGTCGCTATTAAATGCGAACCACCCAAAAAAATAGTGGAACGGATAATAAATCGTATAGTGACACACTGAATAGGGACATATTATCACTTCCATGTATCTGCGCTCCCATTATTGTATATTGTCCTCTTTTGGGAAGCTGCGATCTTGTGGGGGAGTTTGATTTTTTTGTTATTACTTGCACGTGGAGTGTGATACCACTTTGTACCTTCTTCTGTTCTAGTCCAGTTCTGGTTTTCCTGCTATTTATTGTTCTGTTCCATTCCAGGTTTCTCTGTTTCTTTCTGCCTTGTTTCCTTTCTGCTAGATAATGAACCTCACCCATTTATTTTGTTGATCCAAGCTTCCAGTATGTGCCTCAACAGGTAATCCCTGCATGTCTGTGTAGTGTAAGTCTGTAGATTCTGTTATTCATTATTCAGTTTTAGTTAGGGACTTGCCTGATTGTGAGCTACCTTGACGCTGGTTGGCAAGCCTTATGACCATAAGTGAACCAAACCCTCAGTGTTTACCATCTCTGTTCCCTTCCATTCCTACTCCTTAGCACAGTGCTCTGTAAGTAGTCTTGTAGTTACATCTGTGTCTGTGCATGTACATTTAAGTTCTGTAGCAATGCCCTTTGTCTGTATCCAGTCTGTTTCTTTGTTATTATCTGCAACCCTGTGACCTGTATTATTTATTTATTCTTAGTTTGTTTTCTGCTTCACTCTGCTCATGTATGTGTCAGGTCTGCCTTTTCTCGTTGGTCTGTCCTGTAATCTGCACTCTGTATTCAGTACTGTCGTGCCTGTTTGCTTCTCTGCTATTTGTTCTGCTTAGTCTGCCTCTTAGTTTGCCTGTCCTAGCATGCAACATCCTGCTGCCCTATCAAAGTTAGTGTGTTCCATGCCTGCACCAGGATGTCTGCACAGTTTATCCAGTTTCTGCCTTGGTGTACTGGATACAGCAGCTGCTTCCACAGTGCCCTGGAATGCACAAATCTGGAGCCTCAAGTCTCCAGGGGAGTGTGGTTCTCCTGTACCAGTCCCTGTATCTCCACCCCTGCACCTTAACTCCTGAGCTCAGGCGCTCAGGGTCCCATGTGTAGAAAAGGGGATCAATTCTAGCGCTTGAATCTATAACAGAGCTGCACCCGCCTGTGTGAATCTCTGCGTGCACACAAAAAACAAACAAGACAGAATACAGAAAAAAGGGGGTGGTAGGTGCACTCTGTAAACCTCACCAAAATAAAAAGCAAAAAGCAAAAAAAGGGAATATCAATAATTGCCTGAAAGGATGTTCTTAAGTAGATATTGATGTCATGGTATTCATCAGTTTACATATGTAAGAGAGAAAAAAGAACAAAAAACATAGCACAATACTGCTACAAATATAAATAGTGATGTGTACAGGATATGTCTTTACACTCACAAAACTTTCAGATAGACAGGCTCATATGTTGTAGGTAGTCACCCCTTCTCCCTCTTCCTCCAGTGTATGACGTCAGGGTCCCATGCCTTCTGGACCCCGCGTGTGACAGCTATACAGTATTATTGTCTGTCCAGGTCTATTAATCATGAATGTCCCTTTTATTTATGTATCGTTTTCATTTTCTGTAAAATAACTGCTATGAAATTATATTGGGCAGGGCAAATTGTTATCCTTGCCTTGGGTGCAGAAAGATCTACCTATGGCTCTGTGCCAATGCAACCCCTGTAAAATGATCCAGGGACATTTCAGCACCTGAAAAGTGTTGGACAACCTCCACCAAATGTTTGGCAAATAATCAATATTTTGCACAAGAAATTGATGCAATAATAGCCTCAATTGTGATCATAAAAACATAATGTCTAAAACTTCCTGACACTTTCACTTCTGGGACATTTTATACCGCTGGGCAGACCAATAGGGGGTGGCTGCAGGTGCAATACATCTGGGACTGTCCCTTTGTAACAGACGCTCTGTCAGTTTTAGAGTCAAGTGCCTCCCTTAGATAAATCAGTATTATTCTTATTGTAGCATTTTAAAAAATATTTTGAAAAAAAGCTAGAATGAGAGAACAATATTGGCTAAGCGGGGTAGGGGCCCAGAAATTCCTTCTGCACCAGAGCCTTTAACATTCTTGTTCAGCCATTGCATAATGCCTATGGAGTTAAAAATCCCAAGATGACATGCCCTTTGTGTCCCTCTTTGTGGATATCAGGAAACTCTATGATGTTTGATGTGATATCTCTCTCTATGCCCTTAAAGCGCACATTTTGAGCATGCTCTTAATTCATTAGGACGCTGTTACCCAACCTAAGGCCTACAATGTATTTTATAATTTAACCTGCCAATCTAATAATTTTATAAATCTGCTCATTATTGTTTTATAATGTCCAGTCAATATATAGAATACTAGAGCAGAATACAGAATTCCATTACGTTACTATATAGCATATGTGCTATTTTAAGGGTTTGTTTGACAGATTTGTTGACCATGCATTCATTTATGGTAGAGCTGGTTTAACACCTATAAATATAATTATCTGGAGATGAAGGAATGCATCCAATGTCCTCTGTTTAATGGCCACTAAACAGAAAGAATTTCTAACACCGCAACAATTTGACTGCAACTCTCCGTATAGATTACAGAGTGAGAGTTCGTGTAAATCAAAATATAGCTCACAGTCACAAAGACCCACTCCTCACATGGCTGCATAAATCAGTATGGAAATTTCTTTGCCAGCCATGCTGTCAGCACATGCAGTCTTTGCCCCATAGCGGAACACTTTGAAATCCACTGCTTAATGATTGAAACAGACCAGACTATTTAATCATTTAACTTGTCCCATGTTTAGAAACTGAAATGAATCAACAGTAAGCAAGAAAATACCAGTTCCTGTCTTTATTGTGTAACGTTTCCAGCAGATACAATCTTACGTGCTACCTTTATCTGGGTGGATATAAATCAGTAAGCAACCTTCCTGGGCCTATTGGGAAGGGGAGGACATGACTGGCAACCCAGGATTTCATTGGTTGTTTATATCACATGCTATGGAATGTTAATGTTATTATAGTAAATAAGGTGTTTTATCCAATGTTACTTACCTCATTTGGTAGTTACCAATCCTAAAGGATTGGAGATGTCTAGGGGAAAACCTAATTTGGCAATTTCCCATTTTGTATACAGAATTGGGGGAATTTCGGTGGGCCATTGGGAGTTGGATGGAGAGAATAAGTGCCTGATGCATCAGGATGGTGTGCTCCTAAACTCAATTGGCCTGGATATATTTAACATGGGCCTACAGGCAGGGATTGAATGAGCACTAGCTGTAGGAGGAGGGGCGAAATGACGACAACATGTAGCCATGGTCGCCATTGTGGTGGCGGTGTTAGGACTCGCACTAATAGTAAGGAGATGATCAGCTGGCCACATGGGCTTGGGGAGACGAGTTCAGTTCAGCTGGGTTCATGCTATATGTATGGGACAAAGCAACTACTGGTTGATGGCCAGCAGCTGGCGGTGGTCATTTTAAGTGCTGGTTCATGACTGATTCAAGTTCTGGTTCATGACAGATAATTTAATAAAGCCAACGTGCTTATATCACTATATGTTCGTTGTGTGTTTTATTTGGGGTGGTGGAGGTCATGACTGGAAACCCAACATTTCATTGGTTATTGGTAATCATGTTATGGAATGTTCATGTTATAATTGTATTTAAGGTGTTGTATCCAAAGTTACTTGCCTCTTTTGGTAGCTAGCACAAACTAGTGTATAGAAACAGCTTTCAACCTCCCATCTCCCCTCCCTATTTTGCAGTTTTAGTCACAGTGTCCAGTGTCAGGACCAGTGCTGGTGGTAAGGAAATGATCAACTGACCACCTGGGATTGGAGAGACGCAAGCTGGAGCGACTTAAGGCACTTCAGCCCTGCTGGGCTCATGCTATATATATATATATATATATATATATATATATATATATATATATATAACAATTCAATTCATGTGCTGGTTCATGATGGATAGTTCAATAAAGCTGTAGCCAATGCTCTTACACAACTGTATTTTTGTTATGTGTTTTATTTGGGGTATTGGCCAGGGGTTTAACTAGGATTATGGACAGTCCTGATAAAATCAAAGAAGACCTTCGGTTTTAAGCATGTTCATGTTTTCTGATAGTAAAACCTCATGAAAAGTAATCTGCATATTAAATTATATTTGTACTATACATGCTTTGTTAGTATGACTGTGAACAGTAACCAACAATTTCTAAAATTAAGTCTTATCCTGTAGTAAGCAAAGTTCCCAACTGTCCTGTCCCACTTTATGCCGGACAGTCCCAAAAAGCGGGACAGAGCTAGGGCTCAGTGGCACAGTGGAATGCGAGACTGCAATCTTGCAGTACTGATCTTATAATTGTATGCATGCAGAGTCAGTTGAGACACTTGACCTACCAAGCTCCGTCCCCCAGCATCCCAATTTGCTGGGTGCAGAGGTATGGATATAGCTTACAATATTACTAACTAATGAAAAGTTGCCTCTTCAAAGTATACCTATTCCATGTAAAACCAGTTTGTAACCAAGACCCCCAACTGATCAGCTTCTATTCTCCATTTCTAACTGTACAAACAACTCGATATCTGGTAGATATTAACTAACTTAAACCTCAATGTTTAGTTATCACTTTCTCCACTTATCCAAATCTCATCTATGGTGTTCCTTATTGTTTTACGTTTTGGCTAATATACATGGAACAACCTCTTTAAAAAACTAAATATCCTGGGCAGCAGCTTCAACATTGAAGGTGATTGGCTATGAAGGCTATCTAAAGAGACAAATAAATTCAAGTAATATACAGTAGTTTGGGATTTGTTTATTGTTTAAGGTAAATTTCTACATGTCTTCAGTAGATCTAATTGTTTATTTTTTCTTTTACGTTTCTGATGACCTGACTGTTGAGGCCTTTATTTATTGGTAATTCATCCAACAATCAGAAGCCTGAGGAAAATCAAAGCACAGCTAAGTGAGAACAAAATGCAATAAACTATAATGCAAGAGCTATTCTTGATATTAAAACGCCGATCAAATACCTTAACACCACACACATAGCTAACAATAAGCAGCTGTTCACACAAATGATAAACAATATGTTGCTATGTTTCAGAGTCAAACAAACCTCCTGTAGGTCAGCTCATTACTGTAGATATGCAGCACAGCTTTACACAGTACATAGCTATTATATTGTCTATTGCATTTGCACCTCACGATGATGTCTTTATTCCATTGCACTGAAGTTAAGCTTCCCCAATATTCTCTTTAATTAGTTGTTGCTTAGTAATGTAAACAGAAATGCATACTGTTTAGAATACATAAAACATTTGTTTGCGTGCTAGAGGAAAGAATAAATAACAATTTTTTTTATTTTTACCTTAGATTAAATCTGTTAATTTAATGATTGCCTGGTAACTAAAAAACCTCAGATATTTGTATATCATAATTTCACAATTCTTTTTATATAAATATATCTATTTCATTAGTTTAGAATTTTAAGTCATAGGAACCATCGGAAGAAGAACAAATTAGCTGAAATCAAAATGACAACATGAAATGTCAATAATAGAATTAAAAAGATACCAAAAAAAAACAAATAAAGTAGTTAGCGCTGTTAATGATAAAAAAGAGGAAAAAAAATATAGATGACTGGGATGGCGCTACCTAAAACAATGACCCAAAAATAGAAATAAATATAAATGTATAGAGCTACTCACAGTCAAAAGAAATGCAACCTTATATGGAATTCCTATAACTAGAAAAAACACAACATAAGACTGGAGCCCTGGCTATTAAGTGTTAAGTGGTAATTGTCAAAACAAAATATATGTAAAATAATATAGGGCAACACAATAAAAATATAAAATATAAGAATATAATGATATATCAATACTTATGCAAAGGTGAAAATTTTGAATTTGAGGAGTGTTCTTTATAAGGAGGCAGGTCTCAGGCAGAAATGCACATACATGTATAAAGAGATAAAAAATAGTGCTATGTATTATCTGTAGTATACATGGCAAAAAAAACCCTTTTATAATATACAGTAGAGCAAAAAATATAATAATATTTTGATCATATATCTTGAAGGAAAGCCTGACTAAATCCACATAAGTGTGTCTAATAGTATGTAGATAAAGGTGGTAATGAAATGTTATAATTGGATTTTACAGAAACAAATACACAATGAGGATAAAATGTGTCTGCAAATAATAAAGGATGCAATATATCCAAAAGTAGCCCTAAACTAGAGCGTGCGAATTGGGTCCACAGGAAAGTATATGTGGACACAATCTATTAGTTAGAATTTAAGATATATAAGAGATAAGGACTACACTCTCAGTACACAAAAATACATAGGATCACAAAATGCTTTTTTTTATATTTTACATTTTTATTACCAATCTGCTCTTCTAATGAGCAATGTCCCGTCATACATAACAAGTCACTCTGTGTCAAAAAACTGTTCAAACACCTAAAACAAAGCCGAAAATCCACATAAAGCGTGTTAAAAAAAATAAACACTGAAACACTATGTTTTTGTGAAATGCCCTAGAGGACCACAGACCAAGAGGCTTTAACCCCTTCCCATCAGATGACATGATAGGCATGTCATGCAAAAACATGCTATTTGTAGCAATAGATGTGCCTGCCACATCATGCAGTGAAACCCCGTAGGCAGTGATCGAAGCATCATTCCACACCAACATTTGACCCAACCAGGTGCATCACGATTACCCCACACATGGCGCTTGCCTGTATCCGGCAAGAGAGAAGGAAGTGTTAAAAAATCACTGTCACTCTGTTACTGTTGCTTAACTACCCCCATCATAAAATCATAAAAGAGATTCAGGTCAAAGTTAGAATTTTATGGCATTTTTCATCATATTTTATATATTTTTTTATAGTTAATGATATGATGTGATGAAAACAGTGGTATCTTAAGAAAGCTCTATTTATGGCTATAAAACAGTGAATAATAAGTGTAGGTACATTAAATGAGAAAGAAGAAAATTACAGCTAAACACAAACACCCCAGGAATGTTAAAACAGCCATTGTCCAGAATGACCAAAAATGTACCAAATGATCAGACTTTAAAGGATTAAAGAAATTTAAAAAACAAACAAAAATATTCTGGGGTTGTGAAATTCTTGGAAAACTGTTAGGGACCTGGAGACACTATTATTTGCCTTGCCCAGCCCCACAATTGATGTAAAGCAGAGAGAGACTAGAGTTGTCAACACGTGTGATTGGTGTGATTGGCTGTCACAGCGATAACATGCATGAAGGTTAGGTTTTCTGATTCTTCATGACTAGCTCGGTATCAAGGTATCCAGAGAGAGTATTTAATGGCCTGCTGACCATGCTAGGAGCAGCACACAGTGGATTTTAACAGCAGACTTTTCATTATGTCAATCACTCCTCACGGCTTCATGACGTATGGAACATCCTGTGTTGTTCAAAGGGTTAAAGAGACAAAAGTTATTTTTAAAGTTTAGTGGCTTCTTAAGGGTAGTTAATGGAACAACACTGTCTGCACTTTATGCATGGTAAATGGATAGGTAGCAGTGCATACCAGTTATAACAGCAAAATAAAAAGGGACAGTCGTGCATAAATCCGTTATTAAAAAAATCTAATTTATTGAACATATACAGTAAAAAAAAACAACAACAAATGATTATTTCTAAATTATCAGTGCTAAAAAAATGTTGTGCATAACTGGAGATTAATTATAATGTATTGCATTTAATTTGGTCATATGTTTGGGAATTTTGATAACTAGACTCTTTCTTGTTATATTATAAAAAATAAATAAGAGCTTTATAATATAAAATACACCAAGATGCAGTGGTAATAATAACAAAACCTGTCTGGGACAGGACAACACGTTTTCTAATGTAAAATGCAACATTAATTAAATAAAATTACTATTACAGTAAAATTTGGCAACATTTTTTTTAACACATGCTGTTATGCTTTACTCTTTTGTTCCCTTTGTTCTTGATTTTATGTCAATGTGTGGGAAACAAAGGACATTAAAGAATCTCTCTTCAGTTTAATATTTTCTTGGTTTCCAAAACCATCTGGATTATATATAACAATGGCTAATAATGTTTAAAATGTGGAACAAATATGTATGCAAAGGCCTAAAACAGAAAACTGGAGGCAAATAGTTCTCTAGAAAATAAATGAGAAATATCTATTTTTTCAATAGACAATATAGAGCCCAAAGTGAGCTGTAAATAAAATGCATGCATAGCCTAGTTGGAATCAAAGGCAAATTTGAGAAAGCCTTACTGTCTTCCCAATTTTACTTATGATTTCATCCAAGCTTAATGCGTTTCACACATACGTCCGGTCTCAAAAACAGCTTTTGAGAACTCACGTATGTGTGAAATGCGTTAAGCATTTCCTCAGTACACTCACTGGTTTTTCACTTTTTGTCTCTCTGACTTGTTTGCTGAGGATGTCTTTATGAATCTCGATTTTCATGTAATATGCTTTTAATAGTCTAAGGACCTAGAATAAAACGTTTACCTCTGGAATCTGAGTGCCTTCCTTCCTTGCAATGCGGTATTATCGATATGCTTCAAAATGCGGAAGACAGCCAAATGGTGACCTATATGATCGGTCCCCGAAATCATCCAAAATACCAGGAGTCAGGGCAGGGGGGTGGCCAGGGCAACATCCAAGCTTCTGGTGGCAGTAGACGGAAAAGGGCAAGGCCTAAACGACATGCCCAATGTTTTTCAGCAGAGTAGAACCAGGTTTTGGTGAGGAACCTTTGCCAACACTACAATTGGGAGGTAAGAAAGTGGGTGGTAAGAAAACAACTTAGAGGAGGAAGAACCAGCGCTGGCAGGAGGTTATGGATGGAGACAACACAGTCAACACAATTAAAATACTATTACACTATAGGCCACATATTTGATTGCAATACACATACATAATCTGTAGTTGGTGTAACACATGTATTAGACACATGTAAAGTTAGCCAAGACTTTACAGATAGTGAATGTTGCATGTGGCTACTTCACATGTGGATGCTGTAAGAGTGGGTGTGTAGCTGCTCAGAGCATGTTAGCCAAAGAAGGGGGCAAGCAGCACACTGCAGGAATTACATGTAGAAATGCATTTATCAAGTAGCCAAGGACCATGGGAGTTACAATCCAAAGCTGCAGTGTTTATGAATGTCTGTGTGTTAGTAACTGTAGATCTGTGTTGACACATTTACAAAATATTATGTATATATGTCTACACGTCAATATGTGTATATATACATGTATAGATATGTATAGCTAGATGTGTATATGGATAAATATATAAATATATATATATATATATATATATATATATGAACAGATAGATCTATGGATTGTTGTAAATGAATAAACTGGATAACATGTAAAGATGATGAATGATAGGGTACCAATATCAATGTTCTCCTTTCATATTACAGATACTCTGATATCAAGAGACAGGTGAAGAGGAAACTGAGGCAGGTTATTAACTCATTTTTGGAAATGATAAGACAATTAGTACAAATAGCGTGCAATATTCCATCTGTATGAACTCAACATTAACAATGCATTATTCTTCATTATCATTGGGGGAATCTTCACCTTCTGGACAACTTGTCTCCCACCACCTGCTTGCTCCTGATGTGCCATGTTAGATGTTAATGCAAATGAATGGAGACTCTGTCTTTGTGTAGTGAAAGGCAATAGTACTATTACATTCATTACAGATGCCGAAAGTCTATAAACCGAACGTTCGGTTTATAGACTTTAGGCTTATGGAATACATATAATCCTATTGCTATTCTATAAACCGAATGTTTGGTTTATAGAATAGCAATAGGATTACATGTATTCCATAAGCCGAAAGTCTATAAACCGAACGACCTTCGGTTTATAGACTTCCGGCTTATAGAAAACGAACAGTAGTAGTGCCTTTCTATGAACACATTCATAATTCTTATGAATGGGTTCATAGAAAGGCACTACTACTGTTCGTTTTCTATAAGCCGAAAGTCTATAAACCGAAGGTCGTTCACAGTCCACAGAATAATTGCATCATTAACTCCCATTTGAACATATTTTCAAGTCAATTTTGGACTCTTTTGTCCACAAATATTAATGAGAGGGAAGATGTCACCTTAGATGAGCCTTTCAAATTGTATCTCACCTAACTTCTATTGTGTGTTCCATTCAATATGTTTCATATTTGATAAAAAAAAAAAAACTTGCTTAGCATCAGCAGTACCAGAAAGATATTATCTAAGTTGTGTCTACATGCCTAAAAAGGCATTTTAAAAACATATCGGAGTGCATCCAAGTTTATTTTTTAATAGTTTCTGACACATGCTAAATAAACCCATAAATACCTATTACCCCATAGATTTACGATTGCCTCGTTAGACAAAAAGTACTAAATTAATGAAACAAATAAATACAAAGCACGAAATTGTTCTAAATATATCTTCCAAAACCTGTTGTTCATTATGCCCTGGGAAACAGTTAATCCTTCACCAAATTCTTCAGATCTGTTTCACCCTTTGCAACGCTTTCCAAATCATCTTCTTTGTGACAAAGGAATTCACTCAATGCAATAAATTGTTAAACACACAGCCAATTTAAAAAATATCTGTGATCTATTATAGTTGGTATTCTTTATTCTCAAAACACTTGTGGAATTAATGGAGAACAGATATGTTCCATTGTGTGATATATCACAAGAGTGCTGTATTTCAGCGCATATACTGTATTATTTTGCTGAATAAAAATTATTTGTGACAAATATGCTAATAGCATGCACATGTTTTCAGACATTATTAACCACATATGATATAAAAATGTATATTTAGCAATATGATGGTTTTGCTTCCTACCCCATACAGTGCTTTATTTTAAGCTACTTACGGGTCTATTCAATAACGAGAGAATTGCAGGGAATTTCAAACTTATGGCCAACGTAGCTGTGCTAAAAAAAATCACCCATTCAACTGCTTTGGAGAATTTTTCTAACTGGGCTACATTGGCCGAAATGTTGAATTTCCCATCTCAATTCCCTGCAAATACCTCTATATTGAGTAGACACTTAAATGTCTACACACACTTAACTAGTATATTATGTACAAAAATAAGAACCATTTGCCCATAAAGTTTTTATGTCAAACTGCATACTATGCATGGTGGGTGCATTGTTGTTGGGTTTAATTTTTGTTTGGGTGTTACACTGAGTATCTTTATGTAACACTAGGGGGAAATTATCACTTCATCAAATGCCAATTATCAGTGATCCATTATATTAGTTTGTTACAGAAGGAAAAAAATGGACTATAAAAGAGGAGTCCAAAGAGAATGGAAACGTACATTAAGAATAACTGATTGAGCATGGAATGGCAGAGAAGAGATTATAGAAATTCCCCATACTGAAAAAAACTCAGGAGAGAGAGAGAGAATAGAAGATATACCAACCATCAATTTAATGAAAGATGGAAAAGTCCACATAGGGAAAGGATCATTAGCACACATAAACCTGTCCCAGAAAATAAATACCCAGAGTTTTTTTGGATGTATGTCCAAGGTCACAGAGAAGGACACAAAAGAAATCGAAACATCACCATCAAAAAGAAAAAGGTGGGATCTAGAACACGGAGAGGATGTAGAGGGAAGGGACTACAGAAAGGGAACAAGAATGTAATGCCAACTGGCATCTTTAATTTAAGAAAAATAACGTTGACTGGTGATCAAGTTAAAGTCCTGAGTAAAGGACTGACTTTTCCACTTATTGTAGGCATGTGTGTGATTTATATGTATTTGTCACTTGCTATTGTGCACCAAGTTGTATAAGTTCATCATTTATCACTAGATTGCCTAACATTTACACATTTTTAAGTGTCTATACTTCTTGCGCCAGGGTACTTTTTTCCTTTTGTTACAGAAGTCTAATAAGGTAAAATGTTAGGGGCATACAACTTGTGGCCCATAGGCCAAATTAGTTCCATTTGGCTCACAGATAGTAACATAAAGGGATATTCACAGTCACAGATATAACTACATACAGAGGCCAGGGCTAAGGGATAGGAACACAAGGGCACATACAAACAGACAAACATGGATAGAGGGAATAGGCTAGAACTCCGAGATATAATTAGTAGGGGTTTAGTTAGACCAAATGGCCATTAGATGATACGTTTGTCACCAACATCAAGGTACTTCCCAATAGGCAAGTCCCTAACACTAAGACGTATAACAAAAACTAATACCTGAATCTAATAATATAAACACAGACATCCCAGACATATAACATACCTGCAGCAGGACTGACAAACTAGGGAATGAAACAAACAAAGGGGTGGAGCACAATTAAGTAGGGGCAGCGAAACAAAGCAGGAGATAGCAATGAAAACCAGGAATGGAACTGAACAAAATAAAAGCAGCAAGAACAAAACAGAAATAACCAAGAGAAAACAAGGCAAGATAAGAAAGGAAACATGAATAACTGGATATAGCCTGGGTAAGCCTGCACATTGGTGGTACATGACACTTTAAGTTCAGATAGGATTAAAAAAAATTGCAAGAAACCTTGGTAAGTAAGCTCCCTACCCTGGAACGTTCTGCCCATTCAATTACAGATATTACAGTACTAATGATCAAATTAGTCAGTACAGCTGACCAGCAAAAATGTGCAGCTGGTATGCTTATTTGCAAAGTGCTTTAAGTCTCACTGAGAGAAAAGTACGATAAAGATCCCACATTATTGTATTATTAAATAACTTCACTTCCAGGATGTCTGCTTGGGCCTGCTGAGATAGCCTGAGAAGTAAAAGCTTTGTGTTACTGTCCACAATCTGACATGTGTTCAGGTTGAGTATACACCTGGTGTCTATTTACTGCTACTATTAGTTAAAGATTGCCATTCATTTCCCTTGCTAGTCTTCTATTCCAGCAACTGCTATACTGGTCTGTATCAAGTCCTGTGCCAGCTGATCCTCTGGTCTACTCTGGGTGAAACACTCCTGCTGTGTGAGATCTGCAAATACAGGCCCCAGCAAACATGACAGTATTCGTATTTCAGAATTATTGTGGAAGTGCTGGTTCTGGCAAAAAAAGAATCCCAATTTTTTATAGACTCTTCCAAAATGACTTTCCATTCCATCTCATGAATTATGAGTAGCCATACACTGACTATTTACTACGCTGATGTTATTTTATTTACTGGTTCCATGCAGAGGTAAATGTGCAGATGACATTTGGCTAGTATAGCTGAATATTGAATGTGCCTTAGCGAATAGCAAAATGGGAAATGTTTCTTCCATTTGTCCATTATATACTTGATATATACCTTATATGTACAAAGGTTTTCTTTGAATATTGAAAAACTTCACTTGATCGTAGATCATGGACAAATGCACTAAATACATTGCTTTCATTCCTCTCCAAAGTATACCTGCTGTGATCTTGGACTCCAAAGCAACAAACTATCATAATATAACAAAGGAATACAAGGAGAAGTTCCATCTAAAGACATCTTCTTGTCAGTCCAGACAATTTGTGATGCATTCTTGTCTAGAGAAAAAAGTGTTTTCGTTGTGTTCCTAGGTAATATGTTCTTAGGTTCTGAAATAATTATTTTGGTATAAAAACTATTGCTTTGTCTTGATTTAATTTGAGATCTAGGTATTTCTTCAAATCCCAGATGATGTGCTGATTTTCCTTATAATAAATCTGGTTCAAGTACTGAAATTATAAGAAGCAGCAACTCTGAAAATGAATCCAATCTTCATCAAAAGAAAATGACTTATCTGACTTTTAAATGGAAAAGTGTATTTAGTTGTATGCTTGAAATCTCTCAGGCAAAATAATAAGTAGTCACAGAAGAGATAAACATTGCTTTGATATATTTTCAAACAGAAAGTAAATCTTGTGTAGGAATCTAGCAATTGTCTAATTTGGACTATAGAACACATTAATTAAAGGACAACTGCAACTTAAACATGAGCTACCTGTGTGTGTGGGTTCAAATTGCTGTGGGTGCTGTATGGTGCTGTGTTAAGTTATTTAGGTGCAGCGTGGGTGCAGAGGAAGGGATACAAATAAGAAATTAACAATTTTTCAATAGGAGTTTCATTACATATAAAAATAGTTGAAAACAATATTAAAAAGTTCATATAAGTATAAATGCAACTAGTTATATACATATATTTGGGGTCCACCTCAAGCTTTTCAAAAGGCTGGAAATATTTAATATTTTAATGTGTTTTTGTGGTCAGATTACTTTGCTGAGAGGGTGGTGGATGCATGGAATAGTCTTCCAGCATAAGTAGTAGAGGAGGAGTTTAAGCATTAATGGGATAGGTATAAGGTTATCCTAGATATAAGATAAGGCCAGGGACTAATGAAAGTATTACTTTACTGAGAGGGTAGTGGATGTATGGAATAGTCTTCCAGTAGAAGTGGTAGAGGTTAATACAGTGAAGGAGTTTAAGCATGCATGCAATAGGGATAAGGTTATCCTAGATATAAGATAAGGCCAGGGACTAATGAAAGTATTACTTTACTGAGAGGGTAGTGGATGTATGGAACAGTCTTCCAGTAGAGGTGGTAAAGGTTAATACATGAAGGAGTTTAATCATGCATGGTATATGAATAAGGCTATCCTAGATATAAGATAAGGCCAGGGATTAATGAAAGTATTACATTACTGAGATGGTAGTGGATGCATGGATTAGTCTTCCAGCAGAAGTGGTAGAGGGTAATACAGTGAAAGAGTTTAAGCATGCATGCAATAGGTATAAGGTTATCCTAGATATAAGATAAGGGCAGTAACTAATGAAAGTATTACTTTACTGAGAGGGTAGTGGATGCATGGAATGTTCTTCCATTAGAAGTGGTAGAGGTTTAGGTTAATACAGGGAAGGAGTTTAACCATGCATGGGATAGGTATAAGGCTATCCTAAGGCTATCCTAGATATAAGATAAAGCCAGTAACTGATGAAAGTATTATTTTACTAAGAGGGTAGTGGATGCATGGCATAGTCTTCCAGTCGAAGTGGTAGAGGTTAATACAGTGAAGGAGTTTAAGCATGCATGGGATAGGTATAAGGCTATCCTAGATATAAGATAAGGCCAGGCAGTATTACTTTACTGATAGGGGGTCGATAAATGGAATGGCCTCCTAGCAGAAGTGGTAGGTTCATACTAATGGATGTTTTATGGTGTAGACACAGCTCTCTGGCTGAAGCACATCTGCACCAGGTCTTACTATATTTCATGTAACAGCGATAAAATGCACCTGCCTGATGTAGATGTTGTGCTGTGAATGTATCTGTTGTATACCAAGGATGCATGGTAATGTTGGTGTGAACTTGGTGATATAATCTACACTGTGACAAGTAGGTGGAGTTACATTATGCTAATCATACCGAGTGGGCGGAGCTTGTGGAGGTGTGGTCAATTGGAATCTAAGCTGCAAAGTGTCCCTGGAAATTTTTTTAAAATGTTCGCAACTATGGAAGCCTGGGAGAAAAAAAACACACATTTTAAATAGTTTTAAAAAGCAAGACACTAATTATCCCAATTCACAACTATACTTAGAATGTGTGCATTCATCTATTACACATGAGTCTGTACAGAGCACACATATCAAGGTAATTTTTCCACCAGTTGTACAGCTATGTTTGCCAGGACAGCCAGTAGTCACATATGGAGAGTGGACATATAACTTTTACATTCTCCCCTATAAACTGTAGAATGCAAGGGGGATCAAGTTAATTACTGTATTTGCTTGAATATAAGACAAGTTTTTTTTAAGAGCAAATGCTCTGAAAAAGTCCCCTCGTCTTATATTCAAGGTCGTTTTATAATCTGACCTCAAATCGAGGTCAAATTATAAGACTGGGATCCAGGTCCCCCGCAGAGCTGCAGGGGACCTGCATCTCCCTCGCTAACAGCAGGTCGCTAACAGCAGATATCCCTGGTGCCTAGTGGAGGCAGCCGGAGGATGTCTGCACGATGCACGCAGACATCCTCCCCTGCTGCCCGGCACGACCGCCGGGACTTCTATGATGAAGCCTGGTCCTTCCGGCTTCATCATAAAAGTCCTGGCGGAAGTGCCGGGCAGCAATGGAGGATGTCTTCGCGTATCGTGCAGACATCCTCCGGCTGCCTCCACTAGGCACCAGACATCCTCCATGCTGCCCGACACTTCCGTCTATTATGACGGACCGGCTGAGAAACAAGGGGAGAGAAATACAAGGGGAGGGAGGGGGGAGAGAGAGAAAAGTTTTGGAGGGGGAGAGAGATAACACTGGGGGAGAGAGAGAGACAACGCGGGGGTGGGGGGAGAGAGGCAGCATTGGCACATAAAAGTAAATAAAAACAAGAAATGCATTTGTTTAATATCATAATTTTTTATTAAATATTAAAAAGCAATTTACATGTGAATTTATAAAAGTTAAAAAAAATTCCTATGGGGTAGTCTTATATTCAGGCTTTTAGTTTTTTTCCTAAAGGACTTTCCAAAGTTTGGGGGGTCGTCTTATAATCAGGGTCGTCTTATATTCAAGCAAATGTGGTGATCAAGGAGTGGATCCCAGAGGAAGTACCATACTATATATGAATTAAACATTCCCCAGGACAGCATGTAAAAGTTATGTGTCTTTGAAACAAACATACATTAGAATTAGCAGTAGCAGTAGCTAATCTAGTCAGAATTATAGTAACAAAAAAGTATTAGTTCAGAAGATGTGATTGAGCAGGATATAATAAAACTGTACATTTTCTATTTTTTTTATTTTGAGTGACCTTTTAAGTTGTACTCCATCGTGGAGCTGGCTGCCATAGTAAATGCTGGGTGTTTTTTTGATATGATGTCATAGCATATACAAGCAGTTACCTTGAAGGAAGCAAGCGTTAAACAATACATGTCCCGGTAGATACTTATCTTAATAGATACACGCGGGTTTACTAACTGCTGTGTCTCACATGCGAGACACAGCAATTCCTTGCTCGCCAGCTCTGATAGCTAAATGTAAGGGTATTTTGCTGCGAGCACAGCGAGAGACCCTCATTTTTGCATGGGATCAGTAGGGGGGACATAGTTAAGGTCCCCCCTGCTGATCTCATGCAAAAATGAGGGTCTCTCTCTGCACTAGCAGAGAGCCAGTCGCCTACCTATCGAAGCATGGCAGCTGTCGGTCAGAGGATAAACTGGATATCAAAAGTAAACTGTACTATGAAAAGTACACGCCAGTTTATGCTCACACTAGGGACAACTAACTTTTCACTTGTGCTTCTATATTAGAAGCACAAGTAAAAAAAAACGTTTAATGTCCCTTTAAGTTGTGCCCTGTTAATGATATCATTATTTTTGTCTATATCCCTTGTTATTATCTTGCATACCATTTTGAGTTAAAAAATACAATTGTATGAAACCAACTTTTGAATGAAAAATAAAAGTTTAACATCTTCATATCACTAGTTACCAAATACCCTCAAAATCATCACTCAACCCATGATTTTATCCTTTTAATTTCATAAGGATCTGTCTTCTCGTGGAATCATACCAGATATTTCTTTTAAAATCACTCTGTACATTACTATTGATGCTTTTTGTAAAACAGATTTTGACATATCCTTGATGAACACATGCAATCTTCTGAATCTTCTTTTATTATACTGCACAGACATTCTTCCATGCTGACTCCCTCGCATACCCGTCACATGATCTTTCGTTGCTCAATTGGTGAATCGATCAGTATGCGGGGAGCGTGAGAGAGGCAGCATGGAATTCTGCTGTCTCTTGCAGAAGACAGGTGAGTACAGGGGATGGGGGGTAAAGGGGGGAACTGACTGGGGGATGGAACTTTCTTCGCGGCTTCATCAATGCAGCCACTTCACAGTGACATCTCACGCGATGGCCAGTTCATTGTGAGAGAGGTCATCACAGTGTGGGACAGTTTATCACAGGATCGCATACAAGGTGAGTATTATTAGTATTAGGGTTTACGGTTAGAATTAGGGCTTAGAGGTTAGTATTGGGGCTTAGGGGTACGTGTTAGTATTTGGGCTTCAGGGTTAATGTTATTATTAAGGCTTAGTATTAGGGGTTAGTGTTAGTATTAGGGGTTGGTATTAGGGTTCAGGGAGGGTTAGTATTAGGGTTTGGGAGGTCTAACTTATTGGGGGAGTTAATTTATTCAAAGTAACAAGTTTATTTGTCCCCAAAAAAGTTTAATTGTCCTTTAAACAAGCAGTACACCTATTTCAACAACATCATGTCAAAATGGCTCCTGTATCAGGTCTAACCAATAGAACATAAATAAGGACAACTGGAATGTAGTTTCTAGTTATTTCCCTTATACATAATACATGCACAGAGGCCAAAAATACTCTTGTTAAGATTTTTGGGCTTCCTGTTACTCTAGCTAAATTGATATTGAGGATGATGAATGAATTATGTACATTTCCAGTTCTAACCTGACACGGTTACTCCCTTGTGCTCATTGATTTAAATCGACAAAGACAAATGGGAATGAATAAAGCACAGACTGTACCGTCATTTTTTATTTCATATTTCACAGGTGTAAAATAATACTTTTATTGTCAGGATGTGCCTTCAAGCTATACTACAACAGTGACCTCCATAAAAGTCAAAATTTAGGTAAAGTGAAAGATTTTCTGGAAATTGTTGGGTTTGAAAAATGCCACCTGTTCTGGATTTAGAAAGAAAAAACCTTTGCAAAGCTTTATATGTCTTTACACTACATTTAAATAACAGAACATGCCTTCAAGCAATATACTGAATCCAGTACATGGTGCTGGTGAAATTGTTACCAAGGATATAGGATGTTATTTCCTTTGTAATACTCTGCAAAAATAGTAATATATGTTTTACATAGTTAAAAAGATATTTTTTTAAAAGTCAGCAATAGGCAACTACCAGTTACAAGGCCTTAGGGTTCCAACTCTGGCCTCCTAGTTATTTCTGGACTACAACTACCATCATCCTCTGCCATTCTAATTATGGGATTTGTAGTTCAGCAGCAGCTGAAGGGCCACAATTCTATAGATAGGTACCAGGATAATACCAGAAAAGAAAGAAGATAATAATCGTTATAACTATATCAAAAAGCTCATACCAACAAGTAAGCTTGTTAATAATTTTTGTTTGTAAATAAATGGGGCTACATTTTAAGAATCATATGTGCACAGCAGAGTTGCTTGTTTACAGATAAGCAGCTGTAAACAAGCAGATATAATGATCTTATAATTAGAGTTGAGCGAACACCTGGATGTTCAGGTTCAGCGGGTTCGGCCGAACTTCGGAAAAAAGTCCGGGTTCGGGCTCGTACTTGACCCCGAACTTGACCCCGAACCCCATTAAAGTCAATGGGGACACAAACTTTTGGCCACTAAAATGGCTCTAAAAAAGTCCTGGAAAGGGCTAGAGGGCTGCAAAAGGAATTAAAATGTGGGTAAGAGTAGGACAAGTGCCCTGCAAACAAATATGGATAGGGAAATAACTTAAAAAAACATAAAATACATACAAATTAAAAATACAGCTGAGCCATAAAATAGCACTAGATGGAATCTTTGATTTTAGCTTTGGAAGAACATAAATCTAAATATAAAGCATGGCTGCCAGGAGGATCAACAGAATTAGCCATTTGAGAGAGGGTTGGAGTGCAGGGTATTCTTTTTCAGTTTATACTAAGTGACCCATAGGTTGAGGAGGCGGTGACCGTGGTGGTGTAGGTGGAAGCAGCGCTGGAGGAGGAGGAGGTAGCCAGAATTTTTCAAAGTGCGCTGTAAGCACAGTATTTGACGGCTCTATTTGACTCTCAGATATGAAGTGCACCGCAAGACGCAAATGTACTATTTAGCACCCAAAACTATTAGAATTTTTCAAAGTGCGCTGTAAGCAGTGGTGTATCTTGATTTTGTGCTGCCCTAGGCAGACAAAATCCGGGCACCCCCCTACCCAAGCTGCACACCCACGTTACACACCTAAGACATGCCCCATCATTCAGACTCACATCAAGCTCACACTCCCATCACACTCAGTCACACACTCCTACTCCCATCACACTCAGTCACACACTCCTACTCCCATCACACTCAGTCACACACTCCTACTCCCATCACGCACACTCTGACTCCCATCACACTCAGTCACACACACTGTCTCCCATCACACACACTCTGTCTCCTATCACACACACTCTGACTTCCATCACACTCAGTCACACACAGTTTCCCATCACACACACTCTGACTCCCATCACACTCAGTCACACACTCTGACTCCCATCACACTCAGTCACACACACTGTCTCCCATCACACACACTCTGACTCCCATCACACTCAGTCACACACAGTCTCCCATCACACACACTCTGACTCCCATCACACTCAGTCACACACACTGTCTCCCATCACACACACTCTGACTCCCATCACACACACTCTGACTCCCATCACACACACTCTGACTCCCATCACACTCAGTCACACACTCTGACTCCCATCACACTCAGTCACACACACTGTCTCCCATCACACACACTCTGACTCCCATCACACTCAGTCACACACAGTCTCCCATCACACACACTCTGACTCCCATCACACTCAGTCACACACACTGTCTCCCATCACACACACTCTGACTCCCATCACACACACTCTGACTCCCATCACACACACTCTGACTCCCATCACACTCAGTCACACACTCTGACTCCCATCACACTCAGTCACACACACTGTCTCCCATCACACACACTCTGACTCCCATCACACTCAGTCACACACAGTCTCCCATCACACACACTCTGACTCCCATCACACTCAGTCACACACACTGTCTCCCATCACACACACTCTGACTCCCATCACACACACTCTGACTCCCATCACACTCAGTCACACACTCTGACTCCCATCACACTCAGTCACACACAGTCTCCCATCACACACACTCTGACTCCCATCACACTCAGTCACACACACTGTCTCCCATCACACACACTCTGACTCCCATCACACACACTCTGACTCCCATCACACTCAGTCACACACTCTGACTCCCATCACACACACTCTGACTCCCATCACACACACTCTGACTCCCATCACACTCAGTCTCACACACACACACACACACACTCTCCCATCAGCACTTACCTTTTCCTGGCAGGCAGGCAGCATGGTCCCTCCATGCTGCCTGTTCGGCTTCCCGGCGATTGTTGCCACAGGTCACGTGACCGGGCGCGCGTATGACGTCAGCGCGCCCGTCACGTGACTGTCGGCACACTGCACGGGGAGCCGAACAGGCAGCACGGAGGTTTCTCTGTGCTGCCTGTTCGGGTCCCCGTGCAGCCTGGCAGGCAGAGCGTTGGTGAGGGGGGATCTTCCGATCCCCTCTCACCTCTGTCTCTGCCTGCAAGCGCGGTGGGGTTTTTTTTTTTTTCTAGTGCTGGGGGGCGCCCCCCAAAATTTGCCCACATAGGCATCCGCCTAGGATGCCTCGCGGTAAATACAGCACTGGCTGTAAGCACAGTATTTGATGGTTCTATTTGACTCTCAGATATGAAGTACACCGCAAGACGCAAATGTACTATTTACCACCCAAAACTAATAGAATTTTTCAAAGTGCGCTGTATGCACAGTATTGGACTGTTCTATTTGACTCTCAGATATGAAGTGCACCTTAAGACGCAAATGTACTATTTAGCACCCAAAACAATTAGAATTTTTCAAAGTGCGCTGTAAGCACAGTATTGGACTGTTCTATTTGACTCACAGATGTAAAATAATTGACCTATTCGTATGAATGTGGACTCTATAAACCGAAATAGAGTCCCCATTGATAAGAAATTCTTATGAATGGGGACTCTATTTCGGTTTATAGAATAGCAATAGCATTACATGTATTCTATAAACCGAAAGTCTATAAACCGAATCTCTTTCGGTTTATAGACTTTCGGTTTATGGAATACATGTAATGTTTTTGGCTTTCTGTAGACCGAAATAGAGTCCCCATTCATAAGAACTTCTTATGAATGGGGACTCTATTTCGGTTATAGAAAGCCAATAGCATTACATGTATTTCAGAAACCGAAAGTTTATAGACTTTCGGTTTATGGAATACATGTAATGCTATTGCTATTCTATAAACCGAAAGTCTATAAACCGAATGTCTTTCGGTTTATAGACTTTCGGTTTATAGCCGAACCCCGAACTCCAACACGAACATACAGTGGAGTGTTCGGGTTTGGGCTCGGGGTCTGAACACCGTAATGTTCGGTATGAACCCGAACAGTGCGGTTTGGGTTCGCTCAACACTACTTATAATCTATGATTGTACTCAATGGATATTACATTTACAATGGATATACTGTATTTGCTCGAATATAAGACGACCCTGATTATGAGACGACCCCCCAAACTATGGATATTCTTTTAGGAAAAAAACTAAAAGCCTGAATATAAGACTTCCCTACAGGAAAAAAGTTTAACTTGTTTATATTCACATGTAAATTGCTTTTTCATATTTAATAAAAATTTCTTGTTTTTATTTACCTTTAATGTGCCAATGCTCCCCCCAACAGTGTCTGTCTCTCTCCCCCACCCTCCCCCCAACAGTGTCTGTCTCTCTTCCCCACCCTCCCCCCAATGTTGTCTGTCTCTCTCCCCCAGCCTCCCCTCAATGTTGTCTGTCTCTCTCCCCCAGCCTCCCCCCAATGTTGTCTGACTCCCCCCACCCTCCCCCAATGTTGTCTGACTCCCCCCACCCTCCCCCCAATATTGTCTGTCTTCCCCCCACCCTCCCCAATGTTGTCTGTCTTCCCCCCCACCCTCCCCCCAATATTGTCTGTCTTCCCCCCACCCTCCCCAATGTTGTCTGTCTTCCCCCATCCTCCCCCCAATGTTGTCTGTCTTACCCCCACCATCCGCCAATTTTGTCTTTCTCCCCCCTCCCTCCCCCCAACGTAGCCTCCCTGGTGGCTAGTGGAGGCAGCTGGGGGATGTCTGCACGATATGTGCAGACATCCCCCGGCTGCCCATATCTCCCTGGTGGCTAGTGGGGGCAGCCGGTCCGTCATAATAGACGGAAGTGTTGGGCAGCATGGAGGACATCCCCCGGCTGTTAGAGAGGGGTATCCAGGTCCCAAGCAGCTCTGAGGGGGACCTGGATCCATGTTTTATAATCTGACCTCGATTTGAGGTCAGATTATAAGACGACCTCGAATATAAGATGAGGGGTCTTTTTCAGAGCATTTGCTCTGAAAAAAACCTTGTCTTATATTCGAGCAAATATGGTAATTACAATTATCGTGCTTTTTATTTTTTAGTTTGCCCTTAGAAGGATTTTTGAAACGATTGAGATTTTACTCTAGAAGCCATGTTATCATTAACAAAAGGATAATATAATGTGTGTCAGAAGATTCAGAAATTATTCATAACCAGCTGAGCTCTTCAAGCAGGTGAAGCTCAGGTAAAGTGCTTAAACTGTGAATATAGATACAAAATAATGAAACATTATCTATACATTGTGTTAGCAGAATTGTAAGCAAGTGCATAAATTAGGAGAAAACTAAGTTTTCAGTCTGTCTCATGTCTATAACATCACTTGTGACTTCATATGCAAATTATCTATTTTTCAATAAGGAAATGTTTAATTTGCATATCAAGCCACGAGAAGATGTCAGAAGCAGACCACAGACACATTTAAAATACATGTTCCTCCTAATTTATGCATTTGCATGCAAGTTTGCTAAGAGAATGTAGATTTAATATTTCATCATTTTTATTCTCTGTATTCCCAGTGATGTTGAGGTTGACAGAGTCCCTTTAAACTTAGACCTGTATCATATAGTGAGTACAGACAGCTATAGAATGACGCCTATCAGTATTTAGTTAGGCAGACAATGAGGATAGTATAAGATAACTCCCATAAGTAATTAATTTGCCAGACACAGAAATAGTACTGAATGGCTCCCATCAGTAAATGTGCACAACCTTAATGTGGTCATGTGGGATATTTGGTCGTTTTCTCAATGTGGACTTCTAGTGACCTCAGATGCTGCTCGCTGAATAGACCATACTCTTTAACACAGCATTTAAGTAGGAAAAAAGTAATCTTCTATAAATTGAAAGGGAATTCCTGTAAACTAAAACTTCTGATATATTTCATGTTCGTGAAAAGTAACTCAAAATGAGACAGCGGCTATAACTGTTTTGTTTATTTACTTATCATGGCATAATAAATCATACTGAATATTATATTTGGATTCCAAATAATAGTCATCTTAATGGACTGCATTTAGAATGAATGGGGCATTTCTCTAGGTGCTGGTTTTAACAGGTGTCACTTGAAGGTTGTGGAAATAGTAAGCCGAACAGTATAGGAAATTCCCATGGTTTCCACCAGTCTGTTGGCAGGAGGTCTTGTGATGCTTCTTTTTTCCAAAGCCTTAGAGAATGGATTTGCTTATTTTAACCAAAAAAAAAAAAAAAATAAGTTGACATGGATCTTGAGAATGCAAATGGAATTATAATGTGCATGAAGTCTGGGGTTCGTACTCACCATGCTACTTTATTGTAAGTACTTTTTCCGTATTTAATTAAAAAAATACTTACTTTGTTTGTTTGTATTATTATACTTGTAATTTTCTTTAAACTAAACTAGACAAGACCACGAGACTTCAACTTAAATCTATTTTTAGTCAATAAACAAAATTAAACAAAAACAAATCAGGACTGCGGTGTTTGTGTTTAGCTATAATTTTCCTCTCCCATTTACTCTACCCACACAAATGATATATTGTATAGGTAAATAAAAGGAGTGCAAAAAGTGTTAAGAAAATCAATGAAAAAAATGTAAGTGTAAAGTTTAATAATGCCATTAAAACCTATAATAAAAATAATATGTGACTTTTGTTATATCTCTTTCACATAGTAAAAAAAAGTATACTTATACTTACTACAAGCAAACTATAATTGTATTTTACATAGAAACATAGAATGTGTCGGCAGATAAGAACCATTCGGTCCATCTAGTCTGGCCAATTTTTTTTTGAGTACTTTTCTTAGTCCCCCGTTCCCGGTCTTATAGCTAGGATAGCCTTGTGTCTATCCCACGCATGCTTAAAATCCTTGACTGTGTTTACCTCTACCACTTCTGCTGGAAGGCTATTCCATACATCCACTACCCTCTCCGTAAAGTAATACTTTTCTGATATTACTTTTAAATCGTTGCCCCTCTAATTTAAGACTATGTCCTCTAGTTGTGGTAGTTTTTCTTCTTTTAAATATACTCTCATCCTTTACAGTGTTGATTCCCTTTATATATTTAAACGTTTCTATCATATCCCCCCTGTTACGGCTTTCCTCCAAGCTATACATGGTAAGATGCTTTAACCTTTCCTGGTAAGTTTTATCCTTCAACCCATGAACCAGTTTAGTAGCCCTTCTCTGAACTCTCTCCAAAGTATCAATATCCTTCTGGAGATACGGTCTCCAGTACTGCGTACTATAAAAGAAGTAGGCACTGCTGAGATTCAAACTCAGGATCTCCTGTTTACTAGACAGGCGCTTTAACCAACTAAGCCACAGCGCCGCTTCTAGATTTTGCATGTAGATTCAATTTTAATGAAGGAACAAGGAACAAATAGTTTTCTTCATAACATAAAAAGGTCTAAAATACCGTGTAAATAGATTGTATCTCACTCACAAAGATAGAGCAATGCATTGCTATAATGTTTGAAACACTCGATTACTCAGATGTCATTCAGGGCATCAATAGAGTAAATACTCAGCATTCAAAATGTTGCAAGCTGTCAGTGTCTCAACAAATGTAGGAGAATAACCATGTATCGGTATATGCAGAGGAGAAATCACTACACACAAAGCAAACAGAGTATACCAGTGCAACACAGGGTTTAATGAATATAATAGAAAGATGCTTAGTTAGAAGGTGTGTAAAATCCTCAGCGTATCTCACAAATTATGCTTAGCAATTAGAAGATAAACAGAAACTGCTGAACCACAAAAACCACTGGGAAAGATCAAGGACACTGTCTTGCCACAAAACAATGTGCTGCATAGGAAAACCCCAGTCAGCAAATCAGATACATTTTTCCCCCAGATCCCTCTAAGAGTAGAATGAAATCCCTGCATCAGTCCTCCGCTGAGGACTGATGCTTAAGAGAGGGACTGAGTTTTTTTTGCCATTGCAACTACTTTTCTAGAGTTAGGTGGTTCATTTAGGGGGAGGGGGGGGTTTGCAATTTTCCCTGGGCCATAGATGAGGACTTGAAGATGTCACGGAATATTGTATTCATATGGCACTCTTTGTTTGTTTTTTTTTCAAGTGAGTCGGTCCCCCCAACCTGGACATGGTAGAGGTGAGAGGGTGAGTAGGGAATTAACATATTTAATTTTTTGGTAGCCACTAATCTGGGGGAATATAAAAAAAAATAGTTGTTTTTTTTTATAGCAAACTTTTCCCAATTTGAAGGCCTCTGATACTTTGGTTTGTAAACAGCCAACTCGGAGCCAAATTCATCGCTACTGAGTAGAATTCAAAATGGATCAGTACATGTAGAGTAGACCCTTAAAACATATTACCACTCCACCCTCCCATTTGTTTGACGTATCTCATAATAAACAACATTTCGACAGCGTTTTTTTGTTCATACAAATGCAATGAAATCTCTAAACATTTATCTCAATAATAATATTGTATTACATTTTTAAAATCTAGCCAGTAAAATCCTACAAGTTTTGCACATGAATATAGCATAAGAAAATAGTAGTAATGTGAATTAATCAATTATTGCACATGAATATATCATTAGAAAACAGCAGTAACATGAATTATTCAAATAAAACATATTCTAATACAATTCATACATCACACATCAATTGGTTAAACACACTTAAACAATAAATACTAAAATATAAATACATCTAGATAGCCTTTAATTTAATTAATAGTTTAATTAAACTATTAATTAATTAATATTTTAATTTAACGGAACGACTACCCAAGGCCGGAAGCACTTTTGCCCATTGTAGGAAATCACCTCCTTAGCCCCCGATTCAGGCTCAGCATCCACCCAGCAAGTCTTTCCTGGAACTTTGCTCTTTGTACCCAAATAGCAGACAGGACCACTAGCAGGTAGGTACAGCAAGAATGAACATTTATTTGTGGAAAAGCACAGATATATTAACATTTAAATAGGACACAAACCAGGGGGAGGCACAAGGGAAATTAATTATACCATGGTAAGCCTCAAACAATAGAAAAGCTAATCTGAAACAGGTAATTAAATACAGTATAAATTAACACAAAATAAACATGCCACCTTTAGATACAGACATCCAAACTATGAGAGACAATAGATGGCTCACAGGACAGTAAACACAAACTAGATATTTAAAACATTTCAACACTAACATATAATTACATTGTACACACTACTTGGAATAGCTTTGCCGGGCACTTTGTGTTGAATTCTTTGCTTCACTGAATGGGTGTCTCAGGACCCTGCTAAAGTGTGTACATGGCCCTGGGTACTGATAGGCAATTGGGGCTTTGGGAACAGGGGGGACAACATGGGGCCCCATAGAGATAGTCAATGGTAAATCCAGGGGACTGGTAACAACCAGGAACAAGCACTCAGTGATTTGTCCTTTGCACATGATATAACCCCTTCCAGTGCCAGGGGAGCCTAGGGCACGCAGGCTTCCATGACACATAGTTCCTTCGGTGAGGGGTATTCCTTTACCCTACGAGGGTCCATAGTCCACAGGGAGGTGTTTGACCCTCAGGGCCCTCCAAGGGCCCCAGTCACGATGGATCTCCAAATTCATTTTGTGACAAATATAAATAAACATTATGAAAAAAAAAATATCGATGCACACCTCTTAATTATTGAATTCAGGTGTTTCAGTCAGACCCATTACCACAAGTGTGTAAAATCAAGACCACGTAAAGTCACAGAGCGGAGTCACAGAGTGCTGAGGCACATGGAGCGTGAAAGTTGCCAATGCTCTGCTGATTTCATAGCTGAAGAGTTCCAAACTTCCACTGCCATTAATATCAGAACACAAACTGTGTGGTGGGAGCTTCACGGAATGGGTTTCCAAGCAACTGCATGCAAGCCTCACATCACCAAGTACAATGGCAAGCGCTGGCTCGCTGCTACTTGTCTCTGGAGCAGTGTAAATGTGTTCTGTGAAATGATGACTCACACTTCATTATTTGGCAGTCTGACGGGCAAATCTGGATTTGGCAAATGCCAGGAGAAGGTTACCTGCCTGACTGCACTGTGTCAATTGTAAAGTTTGGTGGAAGATTGATAATGGTACAGGGCTGCTTTTCAGGGATTTGGCTAGGCCCCTTACTTCCATTTAAGGGAAATATTAATGGTTCAACATACCAATACATTTTGGACAATGCTATGCTTCCAACTTTGTGGCATGGTTGGATGAGTTTAGTGTGGAAGAATGTGACTGGCCCGCACAGAACCCTAACCCCAACACCAATGAACACCTTTGGGTTGAATTGGAATGGAGATTGCAAGCCAGGCCTTCTGGTCCAACATCAGTGCATGAGCTCACAAATACTCTACTGGATGAATGGGAAAAAGATTCCCACAGAAACACCCCAAAAAACAGCTCTCTTCTTGTTCTCAATTTTCAAAAATGTCCTCAAAGCTCACCTCTTTAAGGGAGCATACTGCTCATCCTGCTAGAGCAACCATTAATTAAAATTTTGGCCAAACCCACCTAACTCCAACTGTCCCCAAATCTGTTAAATTCCCTTTGACCTCTTCACTCCCTTATGTGTCTCGTGTCTACCACTCCCTCTGTAAGCTTGTGAGCAGGGATCTCTACCTCATGTATCAGTCTGTCCCTGTTCATCTAACATAGTATGTAGTTCCCCTCTATGATCTGTACCAAGCTCTACATAAATTGTTGGCGCTATATCAATAGCTGTTAATGTAATGTAAAAGATCTATGCTTTTACTCACTTCATTATTCACAGGCTGGAATTAGCTAAACAACTAGAACGTCATGATAGTACAAAAATTCTATTTTTTTCATACATTAATGTCTAATAAAATGTGCATGTTCAGCATTAAGAAGCTCACATATGTGTGCCAGACATCTTGCTATCATTGATAGGTTGTTAACTATTTGGGGACAGCTTGCAATCTTATTCAGCTTCTGGCTATTAGTATCTTGGGGATTACGTGTAAAAATATGAAAGGATTTCAATCTGAATTCCACAGCTTGTCACCCAGCACCTTTCATGAGTGTAACATTCAACAAGTAGGAAAAAAATGTAACTGAAAAGAAATAGGAATGTTTGTAAAAGTCATGTGCAATGCTAAATATATATTCACTGTAAATATTAGTGGTTAGGTAGCTAGGGGGAGGCCAGACCACCATGCAAGACTGTAAAACCAATGTATTTGTATAGCATACAAGTTAGACTTATATACTTTAAAGAAAAATATTAAACAGGATACATATTGTGTCAGGTGAGAAATATATAGAAAATTAAGTCTGAGGTAAATATGTGAATATACTTATTTGTTGATCGGTCTGTTTGTTTGGTCGATTTATCTTCCATCCATTCTGCCATCCATTCATCTATCCATCTGTACCTTTGCTATGCTCAAAAACTATGAAAATTGATTCTTTTGTACAGAAAGAAAAATGTACAAAAAGATGTCCTTCACTTCCCCATGCTATCCTTTCATGTCACCTGCCACTAATAGTAAGCCCCTATACTTAGTAAGTATTCCTTATAATAGCCTCACAATCAGGGCCGGTGCAAGGATTTTTGCCGCCCTAGGCAAAATAAAATTTGCCGCCCCCCCCCCATTATCATATTATTTTCCCATATCATGACATCACATGTTCCACCCCTTTCTCAGCATTTAAATTAAAAGAGAGTTAACAGAGTTACATGTTGCAATAAAGCCCCCTATTAAGAATGGTGGAGAATAAGTACCATAATTTAAGCCTCAATATGCCAGGATTATTCACCTCAATACCCCAGGATTATGCCCCGCAATATGCCAGGATTTAGCCACCCAATATCCCAGGATTATGCCCCACAATATCCCAGGATTATGCCCCGCAATATCCCAGGATTATGCCCCTCAATATGCCCGGATTATTCCCCTCAATATGCCAGGATTATGCCCCTCAATATGTCAGGATTATGCCCCTCAATATCCCAGGATTATGCCCTCAATATCCCAGGACTTTGCCCCCACCATATGCCAGGACTTTGCCCCCACCATATGCCAGGACTTTGCCCCCACCATATGCCAGGACTTTGCCCCCACAATATGCCTGGACTTTGCCCCCCAATATGCCAGGACTTTGCCCCCACCATATGCCAGGACTTTGCCCCCACCATATGCCAGGACTTTGCCCCCCAATATGCCAGGACTTTGCCCCCACAATATGCCAGGACTTTGCCCCCACCATATGCCAGGACTTTGCCCCCACAATATGCCAGGACTTTGCCCCCACCATATGCCAGGACTTTGCCCGCACCATATGCCAGGACGTTGCCCCCACCATATGCCAGGACTTTGCCCCCACTATATGCCAGGACTTTGCCCCCACGATATGCCAGGACTTTGCCCCCACGATATGCCAGGACTTTGCCCCCACGATATGCTAGGACTTTGCCCCCACAATATGCCTGGACTTTCACCCTTCCTTCCCTTACTTACCTCGTCGGCGTTGCTGCGTCTCCGGTGCTGGGCCGCCTGTGGCTGAGAGGGAAGCGTTGTGCGCTCCCCTCCAGCCAATGCGCTTTCAATAAAGTTTGTTTAAAAAAAAAAAAAAACTTTACTGAAAGCGCATTGGCTGGAGGGGAGCGCACAACGCTTCCCTCTCAGCCACAGGCGCCCCAGCACCGGAGACGCAGCAACGCCGATGAGGTAAGTAAGGAGGAGGATTTTTTTTTTTGACACAGGGTTCCGGCGCCCCCAGCCAAAATGCGCCCTAGGCAGCTGCCTAGGTCGCCTTACTGGTGGCGTCGGCCCTGCTCACAATACATTTAAAAAGTTTAATCTACCAATTAACTGACTACTTAGCTTGGCTTACCCTTATCCTATTGCCAACAATACATGTTGAAATTGTTCGGTAACAGAGAGTCTAGGTTTTCATTTTTGTGTTACATGGAGATAGTGGAAGTGTTTTATCACTTTCCTGGTCACCCTGAGCTAAGTGAATAAGTAGCACACAACCTTTCAACAGATTGAGGCTTTTATTATATTGATCAAGATTCAAAAAGGGAACTTGCAAGTGGAATCTTTATCTGCTGAGAGGGTTCATTCACGGTTCCAACTCTTCTATATTTTTCTGAGACAATGATAACAATGTCCCAGCTAGGTATAGGAAAAGTGTCCGTACAAGGACACCAGTGCAAGGTTTGTGAACCACAGAACATCAGTAGTGTCTACCACAAGCAACTTTGGTTCCTACCTCTGGTTCCTCTGGTCATAAGTTTCTTCACTGAACACACTGGACATCAGTAATATCCTAAAGCTGTATTTAAAGTTGTGTGTATTATTTATCATAGAAGGTAATAGAACTACTCCCACATAAAAGTAGAGCATAATGGATTATTAAGTTCATTTGTCACGCTCTGGATATACCTTAATATCTGAAGCGTAACTAAGCATCTGGACATTGCATTGTTCCCATATGTTGGAAATTGACTGTCATTCAAAGAGCTGTGGCTTTTTTAAAAAAAAAAATGTTATAAGCTTCAATAATACTTCATATTTATCATGCAAGTTATATTGCTGCAAGTTCTCATATTTCCAGAAGCTACTTTTTAAACATTATTATTAATCACAGCTGTGACTCCTCTGACCTCAGGAAGAGGTCCAGTCTCCATTAGGCGAAATCAAGAGAGCTGGTATTTGGAGAACTAATGTCATAGGTACTAATGATGTTTCTCAAAATATGCAGCTTTCTCTTCCAAATGGGATTCCCATGCAACCACAAAGATTATTTTTTAATTTTGTGGATGAACATTAACTATCTCATGAAACGTTTTGTGCATATTAAAAAGATCTTTATTTTATTGTGAAACATGATATAGGTCTCGGTATTATGTGGAAACATATTTATTTGATTTAAAGTGGTATTGAATATAATTGACTTATAGGTAAAGAAGCTGTAGCTTCTTGTTTTCTATTATAGACAATTACATTAACCCCTTTAACTGGTTAACGACAATGCCCATACATGTACAGGCTGCCTTTAAAATAGTGTAATCATGGCATATTCGCCTCACGAGTGAAGGCTATCCAGAAAAACAAAAACAAAAAAAAAAGCCAGTGACAATAGTTACTTTAAGACAAAAGTTACTGACCTGTCAATCATGCCTCCTCACCCCATGCGAATCGGGTGAAGGGTGTTTCAGACTGCCTCTGATTGAGGCAAGTCTGAAACACACAGAAAAGGGTCTGTCTTAGCCTGCAATAGCTGAGACAGGGTGTCCCAGCCATTGCAGGGAATATTGTGATATGCCATGGGGCACCTGTCAATCACGCCCCCTCGCTCTATGCAAATCGGGTGAGGGGTGTTTCAGATTGCCATCTAAATGGGCTGTCTTAGCCTGCAATAGCTGAGACAGGCTGTCTCAGCTATTGCAGCGAATATTGTGATATGCCATAGGACATATCACAATCCATTGCCATCCTCCTCAAATTCGGGGGGCGAGATGGGGTAAGTTGATCCTGGTTGCCTGAACAGTTAGGCAGACCAGAATCACCATTATTTTTAACATTTAATAATGGGATCACTGTGAAAATCAATAACATTGATCACATGTAATAAATGCAAAAAATAGAGTAAATGACAATCAGTGCTGTATGAACACTGTATAAATGTATATTGTATACATTAATGGTTGCAGAAGGAAGCCATGTCTGTCCTTATAAAACAATATTTTATATGTGGGGATTCATTTATAAAGTAAGCTTGCACTTTCATTTAAATCCACACATAGCTAAAGTAGAAAACATCTATTGTCCAGAAAGGACAACAAATCAAAGAAAACCATTGTCCTGTAGGGGTTAAGACAGTAGGATGTTCAATGCTGTCCTAATTTAAAGGTGCCCACACACAGTAGGTAGACTTAACTTAACAGATCAGAGTCCACCTGTCAGATGAGGTCACTTTGAGTGAGCACCTGCCACATTTTACTAAAATATGAGGTCTTGCAAGTTTTCACAGGGACCCACGGAGTCTGTTAAGACCCTGATTGGAGTCTGCCACCATGTCTGTGGCAACTTTGTGATCGGGAACAGGAACACAAAAATGGCGTTCTGGTGTTTCAATATTTTAGAACAAAAGTACCATACATTATGAAGAGGTTAAACTTTTCAGAACTTCAAAAGATTGCTAAAACCCCCAATTGATTTAAGGAAACATACCAACTTGCTGATTACTGCTCTATCTCCACTACTCCATCCCACCCAGCTATCCACTAGTCAGGCATAATCTCATCTTACTGATTCAAGGTACTATTCCACTTAGCAATACAATATACAGTTGGAGTAGCACATGATCACATGTGGGGAAAATTATAAATAACACATCATAGTGCAATAAATCAGTGAATACAATAGCGACCATGTAGATTTATATATTTTGCACTTACAAAATTCCAAATAATAAGAGACAGTAGAGGGGCTTTAGGGAAATGTTAGGGAACTGTGTATCAGTGGACAGGCTGTGGGACACTGTAATGGGCTGTGTGCAGTTCAGAGTACTCTGAAATAAATGTAGCTACAGGACACTATATTGTCAAGCTCTTATATACTTGTGAATATTAAAATGGTTAAGGTTAGGGATGGCCAAAACATTTCTCCTCAGTAAAACACAGATATAAAAATGGTTCTGTTTAACTTTCAAAAAAGTGCAATTTTCTCTCCTCACTCCATGGCAGATAAATATAATGCTTACAAACATCCATGCACATGATGCAGAAGCACATATGTGTCAGTTTGTGATCACACCTTATTTAATTTAAAGTGTGAGTAAAGTCATTTTCTTGACTGAATGAACACTTTATTTGAATATTTTTTCTATGACTTACCATTGATAATATAAAAACTTTACTACATGAGTTTCTAGTCATGAACGCAGTAGAGATGACATGGGACCTTAATCACCCATATTCAGGAGTTACGATGTAGATATAGAGAAACAGGGCCTGGTGCAGGGTAATCACACTCCCCTGAAGGCTTGAGGCCTCAGGTTAGTTCGCCCACATACCAGGGTCCTGAGGTAGCAGCTGCTGTATTCAGTAAAGCAAAGTCAAAACTTGAGATACTCTGCACACATCCTGGAGCAGGCACGGAACATAACAACTCTGACAGGATAAACAGGATGCTGTAAGCTAAGACAGGATAAACAGAACAATAACAGAAAAGCGAACTGAGACAGGACAGAACAGAATAGTCTAGAACACTAAGATGTTAAATAGTGAGGGTTTAGTTACACCAAATGGCCATGAGATGATAAGCCTGCCACCAGCATCAGGGTACCTCACATCAGAAAATCCAAGCACTATCCTGGCTTTTAATTATAACTAATAACTGAATTTAAAATAGAAAACAGACATTAACATAAAGAACATACCTGAGACTGCACAAACTGAGAGCTTGAAGCAAATTGAATAAACATGTGTGGCACATTTATAAGGAAGCATATGATTAAGCGCTTTTAGAGCAAAACGCATCATGCTGGCTACATTTTTGGTTTATCCTTTTCCAACTTTTGATGTGTACATGTGAAGAATCATTAAAACTACATCACTACTTACCTTTATCCATGAGTGCCGGTTTTTCTGTTTCCTGGTTTGTTCGTATCATTCTGTGCAATTAAGATGCCATTAAAATTGTGCCATTAAGATGCCAGTATCATTGTGCCATTCAGATGCCAGTAATAGTTTGCCATTCAGATGGCAGTAATATTGTGCCATTAAGATGCCAGTAATATTGTGCAATTAAGATGCCATAATTATTCTGCCATTCAGATGCCAGAAATATTGTGCAATTAAGATGCCAGTAATATTGTGCCATTCAGATGCCAGTAATATTGTGCCATTCAGATGCCCTAGCCAATTTGCCGATTAGGATGCCAGTATAATTTTTCTATTAATAATTGAAAGTTACTATGCTCGTTATTCCACCCTCTTCCCCCTTCCCTAGTACTTACCGCCTGGCTGCTGCTCCATGTCCCCGGACGTCTCCTCCGTGCAGTCTTCCATCCTGCACAGTGGAGGGAAACACACCCACCGGATGTGACATAACGTCACATCCGGTAGCAGTGATTTTTTTTTTTACTTTTTTTTCTGGCTGTTGAATCCATCGGATACGGCTGCCATAAAAAAATTAAAAATGTTCAACAGCGGATATTTGTATGTATTGTGTAGAAATTGTGATCATTTCAGCAGTATCCTTTGTTGAAATACAATGTATTAAATTGTTTTAGGGTTGTGTTCCCCATTCTCTTGTATTTGTATGTATATTGAGGCCTAACCAGTATTTTGGTGAGCAGACAACACATATGTTCTTTATTTTGCATTCTAGTGTAGGACTCACCAATGTTAGAGTACTTTGACGCAGTGCCGGGCTAATCCAATATTTCATTACAATAGGTGTTTTTCAAGTACCTTTACGGTTGTGCGCTGATATTTCTATGTATACATTTTGGCCAGTTCAGCAGCACCCTGTATATTACATAAGCTGCTTTAGGGTTGCGCTCCCCATTCCCTTTTATTTCTTGAATAAATTGGCCAAAGATTTGTAATGAATCTGAAAAAAGCTGCTGATTAGAAACACTTTTGCTTTTCATTTAAGAACTGGAGTTGACGTGAGAGGTTTCACAATAACACAATGCTAAATATAGCACAGTTGTGTTGACATTTGGTCCACGTCCCAATACAAAATTCATTTTGCAGGTGTTCATAACATCCTTCGGCATACAGCTCAGTTTCTAGGAACTGTCACTAAAATGTTCAAAAATGCAAAGTCTGAGGTATTTTTTTTATAACATAATACCACAGTTTAAATACTGGTTACCATAGTTATCCAAATTAAATAGATTGTCTTTCCATAACCAGTCAAATAAAAAGTGTAGCACAATTTTTTTTTGTCTGTATCTGTTTCCAGGTATATATTTCTGCCCTCGGAAATTAATTTAAAATGTTTTGTATGTGATGTCACTGTAGTCATTTTGGTACTATTCTTGATTGGACCAGTATCTGCAAGATTTATGGCAGCAGGGAATTAGATACAATTTCATGAAGTATTTGCAGGCAGAGTCATTCAGATCAGCTAATTATCTTATAATATAGAAAGACATTGAGGGTGATTATGTTTATAAGAAACCAGGCTTCTCACATAGATCTCTCTATTATAAAGGCCAAGGCTATGCTGAATAATTGTTTTTCTTTAAAACTGTGTTTAAATTATTCATAATGTTGATCACTCCTTACTTCTGCAGGCATGCAACAAATTATATAATTTCTGTATGAATATGTATTTACATTAGTCAATTTAAAGACATTAATAAAAACAGAATTTTCATCTAACCAGTCCACAATAAATGTATCCATAATTACCATGTTGTAGACATGACTTTTTTGTGGTGGGCAACTTCGAATGGCATCACATTTTTAATAACCATCTCTGAGATGGTTACTAATAAACAAAGGCACTTAGAGGCAGCCAGAAAGAACATAGGATATGTTATTCTCAAAAGAAATCTTCTGTTCATGTCCCAGCATTCCACTGCCCATTGGTGGGCTGAGGAAGCATGAAAACTACTTGATGATGCATAGTGTCTAAGAAATGTAAGGAAAGTAAAGGTTGTTTAAAAAAAAAACCACAACACTAAACATAACAATTTGGTTAAAGGGCTTCTGCAATAATTATCTCTTGTCCTGATCTAATGTGCTGGAACAAACAACTTACATAGGCATCTCGAGCGTGTTCTGTGCTCTTTATTCTGTTACAGGGCTGACAGTCTACGTACTCCTTCTTACTTCACTGTCCTTCTTCCTAAATGTTCACATTAGCATTTTCAGTCACAATACCAGTCACATTGCCAGTCACAAATACTTTCCTCCCTCCAACTTACAGGATTGACACACAGACACACAATTAGGAGTGATAAAAGGTCACCAGATTGTGCCATTGAGGGAATAGCTTCATCCAATTATTTCTCCCAAGTTTATGCTTTTTGGACAAAGACTGTGGGATACCCTGTGAAAGGTACCTGTCCAAAAATGGTGTTGTCAGACAAAAATGATCTTTTGTAAAAACACATTATGTTGAGATTGGAGTTCAAGATTAATTTAAAATAAAAAGACTAATAGAGTGTTTGATTACTGATCAAGTACACATTAACTGTAGTGTTTACAACTTGAAGTCACTATCTCTCCTATATGACAGCTTTTTATTTCTGTGCCTCTTGCGATCTCCTTTTTTGTGTGTCCCTTTGTGGTCCCTGTCTGTCTCACTTGTACTCTACCTTTCTTCCTCCATTATGTCCCACTTTCAGGTCCTTCCCTGCCTCTTATATCAGAGTTATAAGTCATGAGACCTGGGCAAGGACATGAACTGTTACATGAGATTCTGACTATCATCCAGGCAATGTTGTATTGCTATAACTCTCTTTTATCATATAACGAAGGAATAAAGCATACTGGAATTCATAACATAACTTATTTGGTACATCATACGTTTAGTTTTATCATATCCCAAGGGTTATTAAAACATCCAGGTGTCAAAATTCTCATGTTACCTTTCTGAATAAAAAGACTCCATTTCCGATAGACCTAATAACCTTCTCCAGGTGTGCTTGGTCTCTTCCCAAAGGAAATTACGTAAGTACAGAGGATATGTGTACAAATTAAACATCTGTCCATGATACAATTTTATTGATTTCAAATATTAACATGAATATTATACGTGATTATTTATTAGGTTCATGTACTTTCCTTACATAACAAAACCCAAAACAAAAGAACAAATAATATATTCCAGTTCCATGTGATGATTTTATTATATAGTCTGTGTCTGTTTTACCAGGAGGCAAACAATGTACCTTGTTTTATTTCCATAGCCCATTCTTTCATTTGTAGTGACACTCCAAGAAAGTAAATATGTATGACCACCTCTTTTCTATAATGAGCATTAAATGTTACGAGTAACTTTGTCCATAACCATACTTATTTTTACTCTGTTATGCCAGTGGATTCAAAAAACAAACAAACAAAAAAACTAAAGAACAATTTATTTCACACTGTAAAATTTATATTAATTAACCCCTTAGTGACATGACTTTTTTGGCTTGTCCGACGCTTGGTGACATGGGCTGTTTTAATATTTCTGAGCAGTTTGTGTTTTGCTGTAATTTATTTCTGTCTCATTTAGTGTACCCGCACAAACTATATATCGTTTTTATCGTCATAAGAAGGGCTTTCTTTTGATACCATTATTTTGATAATAGCATATAATTTGATGTAAAAAAAATAATAAAATATGGCAAAAAAATTGAATAAAATTATTTTTTTATGACTTTTATTTGAAAAATCGTATACTCATGTACAAGAGACAACAAAAAAACACTGCTAAAAAGTTTCTAATATATGTCCTGAGTTCAGAAATAGCCCATGTTTTTATGTTTTTGTGCTTTTTTATTCATGTTACAGGGCCAGAACTATAAGTGGTGCAAAGCTATTTTAAAATCCTTTCTTTCAAAATTAGCGATAGTGACATTGTAACACTGATTTCTGTACTACATCCATGAATGACCCCCAACATGTACATATTTTTGAAAACTAGACAACTCAGGGCATTTAACTTGGGGTATTTTGACACATTTCATGTAGCCATTTTACCACCAATCTATGCCAAAGTTTGCAGCAAAAAATCTTTTTTTTACATTTTTCACATATATTGCAATTTAGGTAAACATTACCTTAAAATGTGAAGGGGTATTTCCAAATAACACCTCAATATGTGTTCAGCGACATCTCCTGAGTACAGGGATACCACCCATGCATAGTTTTGTTGGTTTGTTTTGGGGCTAAAAGGCCACATTTAGGGGGTGCGCATTTTGGTTTTCCAACTTGGAATTCTGACATGCAGAAAACTTGTGCCCATGTCCCATTTGGGACATTTTTGAAGCCAGAAAGTGTATTCTACCCCACAAAACCATATATTTTTTTAAACTAGACACCCTAGGGTATTTCAAATGGTAGTATTTTAACACTTTCCATGCACTAATTATACTACCAGCCTATGTCAATGTTTTGGGTAGTAATTTTTTTTCACATACATTGTACTTTGGGCATGAATTCACAGATCCTGTTATATGTCAGTGCCAAACAACACCTCAATATATGTTCAGCAACATCTCCTGAGTACAGGGATACCACCCATGTATAGGTTGGTTAGGTTATTTGGGGGTTAAAAGGCCACATTTGAGAGGTGCGCTTTTTGGTTTTCCAACTTGGAATTCTGACGTGCAGAAAACCTGCGCCCATGTCCCATTTGGGACATTTTTGAAGCCAAAAAGTGTATTCTATCCCACAAAACCATATATTTTTGAAAACTAGACACCCTAGGGTATTTCAAATGGTAGTATTTTAACACTTTCCATGCACTAATTATACTACCAGCCTATGTCAATGTTATGGATAGTAATTTTTTTTCACATACATAGTACTTTGGGCATGAATTCACAGATCCTGTTATATGTCAGTGCCAAACAACACCTCAATATGTGTTCAGTAACATCTCCTGAGTACAGGGATACCACCCATGTATAGGTTGGTTAGGTTATTTGGGGGTTAAAAGGCCACATTTGAGAGGTGCGCTTTTTGGTTTTCCAACTTGGAATTCTGACGTGCAGAAAACCTGAGCCCATGTCCCATTTGGGACATTTTTGAAGCCAAAAAGTGTATTCTACCCCACAAAACCATATATTTTTGAAAACTAGACACCCTAGGGTATTTCAAATGGTAGTATTTTAACACTTTTCATGCACTAATTCTACCACCAGCCTATGTCAATGTTATGGATAGTAATTTGTTTTTCACATTCATTGTACATCGTGCATGAATTCACAGATCCTATTATGTGTCAGTGCCAAACAACACCTTAATATGTGTTCAGCAACATCTCCTGAGTACAGGGATACCACCCATGTGTAGGTTAGTTAGATTATTTGGGGGCTAAAAGGCCACGTTTAGGGGGGGTGCATTTCCAACTTGGAATTTTGACATGTAGTCAGCCTGCGCCCATGTTCCATTTGGGACACTTTTGAAGCCTGTCAAAGTATTTTACCCCATAAAACCATATATTTTGGAAAACTAGACATCCTAGGGTATTTAAAATTGTGGTATTTTAACACTTTCCAAGTGCTAATTCTACCACCAACCTATGTCAAAGGGATGGGATGTAATTTTTTCCCCACACACATTGTAGTTCAGGCAGGAATTTTCAGATTCTGGTATTTGCCACTGCCAACCAACACCTCAATATGTGTTCAGCAACATCTCCTGAGTACAGCGATACCCCCCATGCATAGGTTTGTTGGTTTGTATTGGGTCTAAAATTCCACATTTAGGGGGTGCGCAATTCCAACCTGGAATTTTGACATGTAGTCAGCCTGCGCCCATGTTCCATTTGGAACATTTTTGAAGCCGTCCAATGAATTTTACCCCATCAAACCATATATTTTTGGAAAATAGACATCCTAAGGTATTTCAAATGGTGGTATTTTAATACTGTATAGGTACTAATTCTACCACCAGCCTTTGTAAAAGTTTGTGGTAGTACTTTTTTGGGAGGTTTTTTTCCACATGCATTGTACTTCAGGCATGAATTCACAGATTCTGGTATATGTCACTGCCAAACAACAACCCAATATGTGTTCAGCAACATCTCCCGAGTACAGGGATAGCACCCATGCATAGGTTTGTTGGTTTGTTTTTGGCTAGAAGGCAACATTTGTGAGATGCGCATCTCAAAATTCCAACTTGGAATTTTGACATGTAGTCAACCTGCGTCCGTGTCCTTTATGGGATATATCTTTGAAGCCAGCCAATGAAATTTACCCCCACCAAACCATATATTTTTTTATCGGTAGACCCCCATCACTACTTGTGGCAAGGGCTCAGCAGCCACTGATACATCGCTAGATGATGTATCAGAAAGCTGAATAGGGTCAAAATCGAACCCTGAGTCCGCGGCCTCAGAATCAGTGCATAAGCAGTGATCTCGAGCAAAGAAGGGGTTAATAGCTCTTAGAAGAGCCTATCTAGTACTGTAATACATTACAGTACAAAGAAATTAATCCATAAAACAGTGCAGACAGCAAAACATACTGTTGCTGTGCAAGATTACTGCTTACACAGTGATGAATGGCAGGGAAGGGGTTAATACACAGTGAAAGACTTTCATAAAACCTGCCAATTTTATAAAATGTTATTTTATATCACTAATACTGATCTGTCTCTTTCCGTCACAAAAATGTAAGTGAGGAGAGGGAGGCAGATCAATATTTGTGAATATTGATCCGATTAATTTTGATCTGACCAGCTTAATTGAGAAATCACCAAACCGCCTTTGCTACTAATTCGCTGTTACTGATCGCTATGCGCTCAGGCAGCTTAACAAAAAAAATCTCAAATATTTTTACTTTACATGTAATCCCCTAGCGGGTATGTGTAAAAAAAAAATAAAAAAAAAATATGCAGACAGATAAAAATTGCTTTGGCGTCAATATCATTGCGTAAGCAGTGATCGACGGCAAATAAGGGGTTAATAACTCTTAGAAGAGCCTTTTTAGTACTGTAATAAATTACAGTACAAAAAAAATTAACCCCTAAAAAATGCACAAACAGCAAAAATAAATGCGCTGATGTGCACGATAACTGCTTATGCAAGATCAGTGGCAGGGAAGGGGTTAAACACAGGGAATTGCTTTAATAAAAAATTTTTTATTGTTTTATTATTTGTGTGTTGTGTATTTATTGTTTTTTTTTAACTTTTACTTACTTTTATAACTTTGATCTGTCTCTCTCCCTCACTAAAAAAATGTGAGGAGAGGGAGGCAGATCATAACTGGTCAGATCAATATAGAGTTAATATTGATCTGACCAGTCAGTGGGGATGTTCAGGAGAGCATCCCCACTGCCTGTCAGTCACTGATTGCCTCTGTGAAGAGGCAATCGTGTGACAGCCAGAGAGCACAGGAAGCAGGTACTTCCTGCCTCCTGTGCTCTTGCCCTTAGAAGGGCAGCGCCATCTTGGTCACTTAGTGACCAAGATCGTGCATTTTTTTTTTGTGTTTCTGATTGCCTCGACTTGCGAGGCAATCAGAAACACTTTCTGAGCATAGGAAGCGAAAAATTCGCTTCCTATGCTCGTTTTTAAATGCCCGCGTTTTAAAGGCTCTGTGCCTTTAAAACCGGCATTTCGATCGCTCTCAGGAGCGATCGAAATGCCGCCGGGCATTTTTTTTAGCATTGTTCGATACTTCCACACGGAAGCATCGTTACAATACCATCAGAGCACTGAAAGCGGAAAAACTCCGCTTTCAGTGCTCGTTTTGACACAGGACGGACTAGGTCCGTCCTGTGTCACTAACGCCTCGGCACACAGGACGGACCTAGTCCGTCCTGTGTCACCAAGGGGTTAATATAATACAAAAGAAATCCAGCCAATACACTTTTTATGTTCAGTAACTTATCAGTTTATTTCATCCTCTAGGAAGTATTTAATGTAAGTGTAAAATCTTGTTCCATTTCATAAAGTTGGTAACAGAAGTCAGGCACATGTGAGTCTGACATCTGTAGGTGGGAAAATGAATGGAGGAAACGTTTGACTGATTAATTCATAGAAACATAGAATGTGTCGGCAGATAAAAACAATTTGGCCCATCTAGTCTGCCCACTTATCTGATTAGTCCCTGGGCTTCCTGCATATCTAGGATAGCCTTACGTTTATAAGTTGTTATTATGCAAAAACTCATGTGTTAACTGTTTTTAATCACTGATACATGTAAGACATGTGTGCTGTCAAATTTGTTCTGAATTACTGACATTTGTACACGTTAAGATCCAGTCACGTAATCCTTACTAGACAAGTCTCTTCCAAAATGCATGAATTATATGTAATTATTACCTATATATTACCGCGCAATATTTTATGACTATATAATCTGCAATGTGCAACAATATGGTGTTAAATGATGTGCATATTTTTAAATTTTAATTTACTGGCTTTCTTACATATATTACTCTTTCATTTCATTCTCATACTTTGTACTATTTTTGTTTGTGTTAGCACCTGATGCCCCCTAGCACACCCCTGAAGAAGCCTTTGGCGAAACGCGTTGGATGTCCTACTGGGAACTCCATACCTATAACTCTAACCCTTATGATAACCCTTAATTTATTCTTATTTTAATTTCATTTTAACCATAACCTTTATGCTAACCTGAATTTAATTGTAACCCTAACCATTATTCTAAGCCTAACCCTTGATTTTTAGCTAATCAGGTTTTCTTTACATTGCAATGTTGCTGAATGCCTCTAGGGGAAGTCTAGCAACATTTTTTTTCACTTCCGATGTGCTACCCACAAGAGGGCAGCAGCTATATTGGAGGAGCATGCTGCTCTCCCATATGGCTCCCATGAATCGCTCCGTTGAGCAAAGTGGATTTTGGTGTTGCTTAATTCCTTGACCTCGAGGCATTAAAGCATTATTATTTTAGTGGTGTTTGCTCTTTTAGATTGCAAAACACTGCTTATTTAACCACAGGACTCACTAGGTCCGTCCAATGTCAGCAACGGTTTGCCGACAGGACAGACAGCAAGGGGTTAATTGTATAATATTGTATTTTATATGTATTATTAAAATTGTAATTTTATTTTTGGATTCTGGTATTTGGTCCCATGTCATTCCTGAGTGTTAACAGAGATTTCTAACTCACTACAAGTTTTCCTCTGTTTAAGGGTCTTGGGAACTACCCCTTAGGTGTTGTTAGATACTTTTCAACATCTTTATTTTCATTCTTCCTCTATTCCCAATGGTGCAATGCTATCCTTGTTTCCTTATAGCCTTATGCCGACCCCATGCATGCTTAAACTACTTCACTGTATTCATCTCTACCACTTCTGGTGAATGGCTTATCCATGCCTTCACTACAATCTCAGTAACCTAATATTTAATACTATGTCCTCTTGCTGTTGTAGTTTTTCATCTTTTACATTTACATTACTCCTTTGCTGTGTTGATTCTCTTTATGTACTTAAATCCTTCTATCATACCCCATAAATGTAGTCTTTCTTCCAAGATATACATGTTAAGATCCTTTAACCTTTCCTTGTAGGTTTTATCCGACGACCTATGAACCAGTTTAGTAGCCCTTCTCTGAAGTATTGTCAACATTTCTCTACCCTTCTGGAGATACAGTCTTGAGTACTGCATACAATACTCCAAAGTGAGGTTTGAATGTTGGTCTGTTGGCTCTGGTTAGTATTGGATCAGCATCTGAAATGTTGTAGGGGTTGAACTTAAATATTCTTACAGAAGAGGCATGAGGGACAGGTAATTAATTAAAGTTATCTAAAATAATCCAAAAGACAAGCATCACTCTTGGTCTTTCCTGAAATTTTCTTAGTCGCATCCCACAGCAAAAGCCATGGTCGACAGAGAGCTTCCAAAGCATCAGAGGGATCTCATTGTTAAAAGATATCAGTCAGGAGAAAGGTACAAAAGAATTTCCAAGGCATTAGATATACCATGGAACACAGTGAAGACAGTCATCAACAAGTGGAGAAAATGTGGCACAACAGCTCCCTCCAAAATTGATGAAAAGACGAGGAGAAACATGGTCTGGGAGGCTACCAAGAGGCCTACAGCAACATTATAGGAGCTGCAGGAATATCTGGCAAGTACTGGCTGTGTGGTACATGTGACAACAATCTCCCTTATTCTTCATTTGTCTGGGCTATGGGGTAGAGTGGCAAGACGAAAGCCTTTTTTTATGAAGAAAAACATCCAAGCCAGGCTACATTTTGCAAAAACACATCTGAAGTCTCGCAAAAGCATGTGGGAAAAGGTGTTATGCTCTGATGAAACCAAGGTTGAACTTTTTGGCCATAATTCCAAAAGATTTGTTTGGCGAAAAAACAACACTGCACATCACCAAAAGAACACCATACCCACAGTGAAGCATGGTGGTGGCAGCATCATGCTTTGGAGCTATTTTTCTTCAGCTGGAACTGGGGCCTTAGTTAAGATAGAAGGAATTATGAACAGTTCCAAATACCAGTCAATATTGGCACAAAACCTTCAGGCTTCTGCTAGAAAGCTGAACATGAAGAGGAACTTCATCTTTCAGCATGACAACGACCCAAAGCATACATCCAAATCAACAAAGGAATGGCTTCACCAGAAGAAGATTAAAGTTTTGGAATGGCCCAGCCAGAGCCCAGACCTGAATCCGATTGAAAATCTGTGGGGTGATCTGAAGATGCCCTCGCAATCTGACAGATTTGGAGTGTTTTTGCAAAGAAGAGTGGGCAAATCTTGCCAAGTCAAAATGTGCCATGCTGATAGACTCATAACAAAAAGAGTGCTGTAATAAAATCAAAAGGTGCTTCAACAAAGTATTAGTTTAAGGGTGTGCACACTTATGCAACCACATTATCTTATTTTTATATTTATTCTTCCCTCTACCTAAAAGATTTCAGTTTGTTTTTCTTTTCTTTTTTTTCCAATAAAATGTTTATTGTGGGTCATTCACATAATCAAACACATACAGGGTGATGAGTAAAACACTTATGATTTGGTTACAAATAATTGTGACGATCACATTTTGCTTACAGAATATTTGCAATACACCCCAACATTGATTTTATAGAAAATTAAGAAATAGGATAAATTTCCTCAAGTAGGTGAGGTAAAAATAGGAAACAGTAGGAAGAAGAGAAGAAAGAGAGAAGAATTGGAGGGGGGGGGGTAAGGGGGTTTGCACAGACCTATCATTCTAAACAGTCGTAATCACACCTCATTTTTCGCATATCTATCCCAGATTTCTAGGCATGCGTAATACACTTGTAACCTTTCTGACATGAAGTAAAATAAGCGTTCCATTTTCAAATTATGGCCTATAAGATTGTGGAGTTCTTTCATTGACGGAGCTGAAATGTTTTTCCAATTTTTTGTAATCAAGGACTTGCTAGCAAGTAAAATCTGACTTAAAATCACTTTCTGGGGGTGTTTAAGAGAAATTGGAAATATATGTAGAATAGCTAATTCAGGAGTCTTGGGTAATGGGAATCCCAAAACTTTTGCTATGAGTTCAAAAATGTCTGCCCAATACGATTGGATTATGGAGCAGCCCCACCAAATATGTAACATGGAGCCAGGACATGCACAGTTCCTCCAGCATAAGCTAGAAGAGGACGGAAACATTCTCGCTAATCTCGTAGGGACTAGATACCATCGGTACAGGATTTTTTTTGACAGCTCCACATGGCTCGAGTTGTGGGACATAGATTTAGGGAAAGTTATCGCCTGCCTCCAGGCTGTGGGGAACAATTCACAGTTCAGTTCCTTTTCCCACGCTACAACAAATGGAAGCGATTGTATCACAGTCTGTTCAAGTATAGCTTTGTAACATTGTGACAAAGTCTTCCGAGCAGTATACATTTTTTGACACAATATAGTCAGACTATGGGGTACATGCAGAGGATTAAACAGCGTATTGGTCGAAGATGCTATAGCATGTTTGATTTGTGCATATTTATAAAATTCTGTGTGGGGTAGATGAAATTCTTTAATGAGATCTGCAAAGGATTTCACTGAATAATTATGGAATATATCCCTCAGGCATACAATACCCGCCTGGCACCATTTCTGGAGCTTGAGGTCTGGTATCAAAACTTCAAATATCGTAATGGGGGTAGCCGCGGTCAATTGGGCCAGTTCCGGGATTGTTTTGCTATAGAGTTTCCAGATAACTAAAGAGGCAGCTGCACTTTGCATCCATATATTGCATTTAGAAGGGGCAGACATCGAACCCCATAGCGTATCCACGAATCTGTGTGTCCCCAATTGAGCATCCTCCAAATCCACCCACGCAATGGTCCCTGGACTACTATGAAACAACATGGTTTGGGCCATTCTCGTTGCCCGGTAGTATTGCAGGACTGAAGGTATCCCCAGCCCTCCTCTATCCTGTGAGTAAGCCATTTAGTAGCTATCCTAGCAGGTTTGTTTGCATTTACAAATCGAAGCATATCGGATTGAATGTTTTTCAGGGTCAGTAATGGAACATTTATTGGCAAAGCTCTAAACAAATATAACAATTTAGGCATTACTGACATTTTGATAGCCGCAATTCTACCCAGCCAAGACAGATAAAGAGTGGACCAAACATGTAGATCAATTTGTATTTTGTTCCACAACTTAGTCAGATTAGCTTTCAAAAGCTTGCTTGGGTCAGATGTTATTATAATCCCTAGGTAGGAGATACTGTCCCTCCTCCATTCAAAATCGTATGTGGATTTCAAAAGTGTCACAATGATGTCGTCTGCAAAGAGACCTAACTTAATGCTCTTATTGCGGTCAATCGGGATACCAGTTATTAGAGGGTTCGACCTAATACATTCCGCCAGTGGTTCCAGTGCTAAAACATACAACAAAGGGGACAAGGGACAGCCCTGTCTAGAGCCATTTGAAATTTGGAAAGGTTTAGAAAGAAACCCTGCATAAGACACCTTCCCAGAAGGGGACCCGTATAACGCCATTATTGCTCTTACAAAATTCTGTGAGAATCGAAATTTAATTAAAACTTTCTCTAAGTAAAGCCAATGCAGTCTGTCGAAGGCCTTCTCCGCGTCTATGGCCAACAACAAACTATGGGTCTTATTTTTACGTATTAATGCAATAGTATCTATTATTTTCCTCGTATTATCTGTACCCTGTCTTCCTTGAACAAACCCCACCTGATCATAGTGTAACAAAGATGGCAAAATATTTTTAATACGATTGGCCAAAATCTTAGCATAAATCTTCACATCCGTATTTAACAGTGAAATGGGACGGAAATTCGGGCAAATATTCGGCGGTTTCCCCGCTTTTGGGATAGTGGTGATGTGGGCCAGTAGCATAGAGGAGGGGAATTCACCCTTGAAGCTACAAGAGTTGAAAGTAGTCGTTAAAAAGGGGGCCAATTGGGTTTTAAATAATTTGTAGTATGTGTTGGAAAAACCGTCTGGTCCTGGGGCTTTGTTTTTTGTTCAGTTTGTTTTTCAATTGAGTTGTACAGTTTATAGGTCACATTAAAGGTGGAAAAAGTTCTGAAATGATTTATCTTTGTCTCATTTTTTTACAGCACAGAAACCTGACATTTTAACAGGGGTGTGTAGAATTTTTATATCCACTGTACAACAATCAAAAAGCTAAAAATGTATTTCATGGCATCACATTCATGGCATCAATAGAATATAGATAACTCAGTGTCAGTTCAATGATAGCAAACATTGTATCTAAGGAAAGGAATTGGCAGGATATGCTGAAGACATTTCATCATCACGGGGATTACCACACCTGAGTTCTAATCTGTCAACTTCAACTTCAAGAGGACACGAATAATATAATTTAGACAGGTTTTTAAGAAGATGTAAGATAGTTCAAGCTCTGCATATTAACCCCTTAACGACAGATGACGTGCCAGGCACGTCACGGCAAATCGAGGACTTGCCGACAGGTGACGTGCCTGGCACGTCATGCACTAAATGCACTAAATGGAGTAATGTAGTACTCTAACGGTGTTGCTACAATGCCTCTAGGTAGAGGCATTGTGCAACACCCCCCAAATGTGCAGGGGCGCGCTACGATCACTCCACGGAGTGATCGTAGCAGCCATTTAAAAATGGCTGCGCCCGCTGCACACATGTGCTTAGAAAGCGAACGATCTAAGCATCTGCGGTGTTGTTAAAGTGCCTCGCCAGCGAGGCACTTAACAACACCTCCAGGCTGCCCAGAGCCGATGGTGGTCGCTCTCCTGAGCGACCCCATCGGCTCAGTAGAAGGGAACGCTGCCTGTACAGGCAGCGGTTCCCTTCTAATGGCAAGAGCATCGGAAGTGAAAGTATTTCACTTCCGATCCTCTAGGGGGAGCCAATCGATGCCGGCACAGCAGATCTATGTGATCTGTGTGCAGGCATGTATGGTAAGTGCTCTGATGAGCACTTACCATACTGTCAAAGGCAATATTACTAAATATTGCCTTTGACAAGTATTGATCTGCCTCCCTCACCTTACTAGTTATAGTAAGGGAGAGAGACAGATCAGATCAAGTAAAAAAATAAAATAAAATAATAAAAAAAATATTTAATAAAATTTTAAACACCAAGGGCTTTTATAAAAGCCATTTAACCCCTTCCCTGCCATTGATCGCTGTGTACGCAGTGATCATACACAGCAGCACATTTTTTGCTGTCTGTGCATTTTTTAGGGGTTATTTTTTTTACTGTAATTCATTACAGTATAAAAAAACCTCTTTTAAGAGAGATTAACCCCTTTCTTGCCGTAGATCACTGCCTAATCAGTGATCTGACGCAAATGCAGCAATCTTTTTTTTTAAAACTTTTTTATTACACCCGTCACGTGTTAATTATACCCGCTAGGGGACTACGTTTAACGTAAAAAAATTTTTTTAGCTGTCTGAGCGCATGTATAGCTATCAGTAACAGCTGATAAGTGACAATGGCGGGTTGGCGTTTACTCAGATGAGCATCACCATTCGTCTGGTTAGATCAATATGTGTAAATATTTGATCTGACCCGTGTAGATCTGCCTCCCTCTCACTTGAGTTTTAGTGAGGGAGGGAGACAGAGCTGTATAATGTAAGTTTTTAATTATAATATATTTAATAGAATTGAGACCCAAAGGCTTTTATAAAATCCGTTTCCAGTATTTAACCCCTTCCTTGCAATTGATCGCTGTGTATGCAGTGATCTTACACAGCAGCACATTTTTTGCTGTCTGTGCATTTTTTTAGGGGTTATTTTTTTTACTTTGATTTATTACAGTATATCAAAGGCTCTTTTAAGAGCTATTAACCCCTTCCTTGCCGTATATCACTTCCTAAGCAGCACATATGGTCACTGCCTAAGCAGTGCATATGGTCACTGCCTAAGCAACGCATATGGAGCAATCTAGTCGCCGAAGGATTTTTTTTTGCTATCAGAATTTTTTTTGTCAGACTCACTAGGGGTTAATTATACCCACTAGGGGATTACGTGTATTCCTTTTGAAGCTGTCTGAACGCGTGTATAGCGATCAGTAACAGCCGATCAGTGGCAAAGGTGGTTTGGTGATTTCTCAGATGAGCATCACCATTCGTCTGGTTCGTAAATATTGTTCTGACCCATATGGATCTGCCTCCCTCTCCTCACTTGAGTTTTAGTGAGGGAAAGAGACAGATCTGTATAACATAATTTTTAAATTGTAATAAATTAAATAAAATGTTAATAAATTGTGAGTCCCAAGGGCTTTTATAAAAGCCATACCTTTTGTATAGTGTAGTGTATTAACCCCTTCCCTGCCACTGATCACTGCACAGCAGAACATTTTTTCTTGTCTGTGCATTTTTAGGGGTTAATTTTTTTGTACAGTACTACAAAGGCTCTTATAAGAGCTATTAACCCCTTCCTTGCTCTACATGTTCAAATTCCAAGTTTGAAAATCAAAAAGCGCACCTCTCAAATGTAACCTTTCAACCCCTAACAAAGCTGACAAAGTTATGCATGGGTGGTATCCCTGTGCTCGGGAGATGTTGCTGAACATATATTGTGGTATTATTTGTCAGTGACACATACCGAAATATGTGAATTTGTGTCTAAAGTGCAATGTATGTGGGAAAAAATACACAATAAAATGACTACCACAAACTTTGAAAAAGGCTGGTGGTAGAATTAGTGCATGGAAAGTGTTAAAATAACACCATTTAAAATAGCCTAGGGTGTCTACTTTTACAAAATATATACTTTTTGGGGTAAAATACACTGTCCTACTTAAAAAAAAGTCTACACGTCAATATTCCAAGTTGAAAATGCGCACCTTCACAATGTGGCCCTTTAGCCCCCAAACAACCCAACAAACCTATGCATGGGTGGTATCCCTGTACTCAGGATATGTTGTTGAACACATATTGGGTTATTGTTTGGCAGTGACACATACCAAAATCTGTGAATTTATGTCTAAATTACAATATTTGTGAAAAAAAACCACACAAAAATTACTACCACAAACTTTGACAAAGGCTGGTGGTAGAATTAGTGCATGGAAAGTGTTAAAATACCACCATTTGAAATAGCGTAGGGTGTCTACTTTTAAAAAATATATGGGTTGATGGGGTAAAATACACTGGCTGGTTTCAAATGTGTCCCAAATGGGACATGGGTGCAGGCGGTCTGCATGTCAAAATTTTAATTTGGAAAACCAAAAACTGCACCTACCAAATTTGGCCTTTTACTCCCCAAACAACCCAACAAACCTATGCATGGGTGGTATCCCTGTACTCAAGAGATGTTGCTGAACACTTATTGGGGTGTTATTTGGCAGTGACACATACCAAAATCTGTGAATTCATGTCTGAAGTACAAGGTTTGTGAAAAAAAACCACAAAAAAATTACTACCACAAAGTTTGACAAAGGCTGGTGGTAGAATTAGTGCATGGAAAGTGTAAAAATACCACCATTTGAGATAGCCTAAGGTGTCTTCTTTTAAAAAATATATGGGTTGATGGGGTAAAATACACTGGCTGGTTTCAAATATGTCCCAAATGGGACATGGGTGCAGGCGGTCTGCATGTCAAAATTTTAATTTGGAAAACCAAAAACTGCACCTACCAAATTTGGCCTTTTACCCCCCAAACAACCCAACAAACCTATGCATGGGTGGTATCCCTGTACTCAAGAGATGTTGCTGAACACTTATTAGGGTGTTATTTGGCAGTGACACATACCAAAATCTGTGAATTCATGTCTGAAGTACAAGGTTTGTGAAAAAAAAACACAAAAAAATTACTACCACAAACTTTGACAAAGGCTGGTGGTAGAATTAGTGCATGGAAAGTGTAAAAATACCACCATTTGAGATAGCCTAAGGTGTCTTCTTTTAAAAAATATATGGGTTGATGGGGTAAAATACACTAGCTGGCTTCAAATATGTCCCAAATGGGACATGGGTGCAGGCTGTCTGCATGTAAATATTTCAAGTTGGAAAACAAAAAACTGCACCTCACAAATTTGGCATTTTAGCCCCCAAACAACCCAACAAACCTATGCATGGGTGGTATCCCTGTACTCAGGAGAAATAGTAGAATCTATTTAGCATGTTTTTTCGTTCGCTATTGTCGATGAGGAGAAGTTGTTTCAAATAAAAACAAAGAAATTTGTGTATTTTTTTTTTTTTACCATATTTTATTATTTTTTTTAATAATATCATAAGATATGATCAAAAAGATGGCATCCATAGAAAGCCCTTCTTGTCCCGATAAAAACAATATATAATATGTGTGGGTACAGCAAATGACAAAGAAGAAAATTACTGCTAAACACAAACAGCACAGAAATGTTAAAATAGGCATTGTCCAGAAAGGACAAAAATGTTTCAAAGGCTCTGTCCTTAAGGGGTTAAAATGTACAAGGAAAGATCAAATCTGTAATAAACAATCTGTAAACAATCAGTATTATAGAATCTGTAGATATGTACTACAGGATTTAAAAATTACAGGATTTAAAAATGCCAACTATAACATTTCTTTTTTTTATACTTTCAAAATGAATGGATTTGAAATATAATCATAATAGAAAATCCATTACATAATAATCTAAGCTGAAGCATGTTTAAATTAAATCATGGTGGGCAGAAATAAGAGTGTGTTAGCAACCAACAAAAAATCCAGCACAGATTTAAATGCAAAATATATAATGAAGCAAGCAATCCCCTCTCTTGAAGCAATTACATTACATTACAAGTTATATAGCACCAACAACAAACACTTGGTAGAGAACATAGAGGGAAACTACATACTAGAGTAGACAAACAGGGACAGACCGATAGATGATGTAGAGAGCCCTGCTCACAATCTTACATTATAGAAAGTGTATGGGAATGAATTGATCTTGAATTTTAATCCTTTGATCATGATGAAGTAGCTAATGGTAAAGCCAGAATTAAGCTAAATCAGGTACAACATTATTTCTCTATTTATTCACTTATTAGTAGTATCATTATTATTGATATTAACTAGGTTTAAAATATTGATTCTGGATGCACAGTATTTATTGCCAATTAAACATACTTTGACAATAATTGTATATGGTATTAGCATTATAAATGCCATATAAATACTGTTTGCTAAGTAATCTGAAATAATTGATTCTAAATGTATATGATAATTAGCTACATAATAAAAGTCTGCATTACACAGTATATTAGTCTACACATAGAGATCCCACTAAGAGATCGAGGCACTAAGGAATAGTACATATACTATGCTTGTTAAATATCTAGTAGTAGATGATTATGCCTCAGCAGGCTCATCTTTAACAGAGCAGTGGGCTGGGAGGAGAGGAAACGCAAGAAGGTGGGAAATAGGATTGACATGTAATTGGCTCTCTTGACCTAACGTTAGTTATACGTTCATTATTTACAGACTTGCCACTGCCAGTAATACACCAACTGAGTGGCAATCCTAGTAAGAAAGAAGGAGGGAATGGGAAAATCTAGAGGAAATCAAGAAATATTGTGCAGATATTCCTCCGCCCCTACCAGCCAACATGACTGTGGTAGTAGTGGCTATCAGTCCATGTGATGCCTAGCTACCATGATCCTGAGCATAATGGGAACTTGGGTTAACAGTTCCTGGGGTGGTAAAGATTACCAGCAAAGATTACCAGATTAACTGCAATTCCCACGGTGTTTAGCCAGTGATCGCTTACTGTATATCATGGGACCTCCAGTTAGTGTGTAGTGTGGGCCTCCTCAGCCCCAGGATAATCCAGCTGGCTGAAATAAGAAGGAAATTGTATGCTCTCTGTTAGTAGCACACAAACCCCAGAACTAGCTGTGCACACTTATCACATAGGGAGTATCCTCGCATGATTGCAGCTAGGATTCACAAACCAACCCTAAAAAGCCTACTGCTTCTCTCTTCTCTAACTTCCCACTGCCTCCCCTGGCCTGTTCCGTACTATGTTGCCTGCTCGTGGGACTATAACGTGTACGAACTGTGCTACTTTTTTCTGCCAATGGAAAATCTCCCGTTACTCTCCCAAATTCCTAGTTTGCCAAGTGAACTTGAATCCAAGGATCCCATGAAACTATGCAGCAGGGCTAAAAAAAACCCCTAAGGTAGTTGGTCACATTTGAACTTGGCAGTCCCTGACGAACGTAATATGATAATATATATATATATATAATTTGTCTGTATAGTGTGACAAGTCAATTATAAGGCAAATTATCCTTATCTTACTACTTGCAGTTTATTGGTCTAACAATATTTAGCTGTGGTATCCCAACATGTATTAAATATAAGAGTATATTCCATAAAAATAGAATTGCAGGGGTTTGAGATGGGAATCTGAAAGTTAAGGCCCAAGTAGCTGAGTTGGAAAAAATCTCTCATTCAGCTGCATTGGTGAATTTTTCCCACTCGGCTACATTGGTCTAAAGTTTGAAATTCCCATCTCAGTTCCCTGCAATTCTCTCTTTGCTGAGTAGACCCTATGGAATTCAGTGCTAGGGAATAATATCTCCCTTAGATCAAGTGTTTGACCCAGGCATATTGGACAGAATAGACCGTGGGACAAACAGTGATGGCAAGCTACCAAATTTAATTTGCATAAATAAAAAGCTATTAAGTGTTACCAAGAACAAGTAATAATCACCATTCATTCTGGAGTTAGATGACATTCTTGGGACTGTGCAGTGTGTTCTGGGAACGTTTGGCCCCTTTATTCATATGTGAATTTATTACCACAAGAGAATAGTGTTATTGCATAAGACAAATGATATCATGCTGGCAACATGTGCTTTTTATATCCATTTTACAGTTATTATGCAAGTGTCCTTAAAAGACATTTAATTGTTGAAAATAAGATGGAAAATTATTTTAAAATAACTTTGATGTGTATACGTCTTAGCAATTTGACTAACACATGATCTAGAGCATGATCACAAACATTATCTGTGAATGACAGATTGATTCTAGAGTGCGCCTGTAAGATTAAGCAAATTGTACCTTTTGTTTTACCCAATATTTTTTTTATTATTTATGATTTGTGAACTATCTGCTGTGTATTTAGCTTAACACCCAAAAAAGTGCAAGTTTTTCTAAACAAATAAATAATGTTCAGTGTTTAAACCTTATGGGTTGGGCCCTACACTCCATTATGAAAATATATTAACTGACATTAAGCTAAACAAGCATTTTATGTTACTGGCTTCGTTTTGTGCCATCAACTGTTTTTTTCTCTTGTCCTATAGATTGATGTTTTTAGAAATAATGTTTGTCATATGTAAAACAGATATGTTGGTACAGAGAACTTGCAGGAAATTGTCTGCTCATCCCTACTATTTCATAATCACGCGTCGCATACTGGTTCTAAGTTGGCACTTAACAGAGCTTTTGCATTGACAGACTTACTTAGTGAGGTAGCTAATAGTTATGAAATCTAAATTCAATTATGGATGTTGCTCCATTATTAGGAGTAAAAGCCAAATGGTGCTTTGGTCCTTAGGGCAAGTACTCAAACAGGGTTAACGTGATCCTGGTCTAGATCACAGAGACCCAATCAGGAACCTAGAGACCCTGTGGGCCTAGGGTTGCCACCTTTTTCGGTCAATTTGCCCATTAATATGCCACCGCCAGTATGTCCATTAACATGCCATAGCCCATATGCCCATTAATATACCACAGTTCATTTGTCCATTAATATGTCACAGCCAATTTGCCCATTAAAATGCCACAGCCAGTATGCCCATTAATGTGCCACAACCAGTATGTCCATTAATATGCCACTGTTCATTTGACCATTAATATGCCACATCCAATTTGCCAATTAATATGCCACAGCCAGTATGTCCATTAATAATTTCCCCCTCCCCCATACATGCTGCCAGCATGACTGTCTCCTTGTGAGAAACAAACGGGGGCTCCCTTAACCAGTGTGCCCTGGGCAAGTGCCGACTTTACCCATTGGTTAAAGTGGACCTGAGTAGAAGACATGCTAGACATGAAACTTTTTAAAGCATTAAGTCAGGTCTAATATGTCCCTCTATGGCCATTTGAAATATTTAATACTTTAATGTTTTGGATTATTTTTGAATATGTTATTTTATTGGCTTACTGGTAAAATACCAGCTACATGGCAATACTAGTGATCAAAGATTAAAAGTGACAAAGTTGTGTACATATCTATAAAGATTATTCTGAAAATTGTGAAGTTTCCTATGCTGAACATTGTTTATACTGTGAAAGTAATGAACAGAAAAAATATCCAAAATTATTAAATATATTGTGTTAGACAAAAAAAGCATAAACAGTACACATTTTCTCTTAATTTGTGTATTTAACTGTAGTTCAGCTTAAACAATATACATATCAGGTTTTATGGTCTACAGTCATAATGTAAACAATGTGCAAGTGCCAGTGTCCCTTTATTCCGCACAAGACATACGGGTCTACTCAATAAGTTTTAAATTCCCATCTCACTTCCCTGCAATTCTCTCTTTATTAATAGCCATACTGACTAACTCCTGTGATGAAGATACCCTTTTGCATAGGGACACTTTTATTTTTGTGGGAGTTGAATTTGATAACTCATTTAGAACAAGAATGAATTATTTTATTTATACTAATCAGTATAAAAGCACATTCACTGCAGTTTCAGCTCAATTTATTGTGAGTTTTATTGCTGGAGGTTTGTTATACAGCTATTAGGGTTGCCACGTGGCCGGTATTTTACCGGCAGGCCGGTAAAAAATTCGAATCAGGCCAATGTTAAGTCTATGGAGGCAGTACCAAGGCCGGTATTTTTTTGAGGAAAAGGTGGCAACCCTTACAGCTATACAAACCAAAGTTCCAAGAAAAGGGGGGGGGGGGGGGCAATAAAGGAGAAAAGAGGGACAGGAGCATTTGGGTGCAAAATAGGGACTGTCCCTCCTAAACATGGACAAGTGAATTATGCTTTAGTTACTCTGCAACATCACTGCAGTATAGGCATTAATACTATGTAAATATATAGGATTTGCCAAATACCAAGATATATTATGCTAAGCCTTTTAAATGGGACGTATTTTGTTAACATGCTTTCTCACTGTGTGCAGACATTAATAAATGATTCCACCAAATGATATATCTGGCGATTAAAACAGCGTTCAGTCTTCTTTTATAAGGGTTAGCGTTAATTTTTGTGCAGGTTAAAGCCCCTCCACCCCCATTTACTTTCGATAGCGAAGTAGTATCATGCCTCAGTGAGGTGAGTGGAGGGAACTGCTGGTAGTGACTGTGTGGGCTGCAAGAATCGGCCAGCAAGCAGCCTTTCAATCACTAGTGGGAGCTGCAGAAGGACAGACAGCTAGTGAACAGTACTAGGGAAGGAGAAAGCGAGAGTGCTGTGAGAAGAGTAAACGAGTGGCAGCAGGCACAGTGCAGAGATTCAGGAAGGCACTCTGCAAACAGGTCATCTGCTTTATAAGGACCCCGACACAGCTACAGACTCATCACTTGCAGGTAGGAAGGTGTTAAATCAGCGGGTGCTTAACGCTTACTCCAAACAACCTAGCACTGTAGAGGCTCTAATCCCGTGCCATGATAACATGTAGCAGGACTCCGCAGGATACGAGTGAGATTCTCACTTTTTGTTGGGGATCTGTACAGATTCATGTCCCAGAGCACAATGTTTGGCGGAATAGTGAGGCATGGCATATTTTCCGTGTCTCCCCAGGAATATCTATCTGCTGTGTAACAGCGATTTAGTGAAGCTGGACATTTTTCTGGCTGGATTTTGTTTTCGGATAAAAAAAAAAAACTTTACAAATCCTGTCCCTTATTTGTATGGATTATGCAAAGGGATGGAACACTATTAGGCACTGCCGTGTTATACATGTGCTCAGTGTTGTGGTGGTGGTGGTGTTGACCTATGTCAGTGATGGATAACCTTTGGCACTTTAGCTTTGAAGCCAAAACTTGGCCATCACTGGCCTTTATGCCATATCACGTGACAAGTTGACCATGCTAAAGCTGCAGGACACAGTGACCAGTTCATATAGTCGCAGTGTGAGACTATTTTTGCGTACCTGCATTTTATTTTCTCACTTCAGTGCACCAACAGGATGTCCCATCCTGTTTTCTGCCTTCATCATTAACTGTAGGTGATAATCGCTTTTCATGTGCGTTTAGGTCTCAATAGGTCGCTATGTAGTGATACCTCCATCGCTAGTGCATTTTTAGAGGAATTTTTATTGGACTTTTAATTTGTCTAAAATATCATGAAAAGTTAAATAAGCACCTATGGGTTGCAGCAGACATTATCACCTCTGCTAAAATGGGAAATGGTCTGACTTAAATATCTGTATGTGTGTTTATCTCTTTATGTACAGAGTTAATTTCCACTGCTAATATTGTGCGAGAACTGTGCTATTTAAATTATGCATGAGGTGTAAGTAAATGGCATTGTTGTCTTGATACTAAAACTAGCACTTCAGTGGTATTTGTTAGAAAAGCAAACTTCATCAAATCTTACTAACTGGGAGGGAACTTGTGATAGGCAAATCGTTAGATCTATATTCTGTTTTTTTTTGTGTGTAGATTGTTTAAGACATAAACAGAAGTAAACCTATCATCCAGAAACATGAGCAACAGATTGCAAAGCTTTTTGTTACTCAGATTCTCTGGTACTCATGTGGTTAAAACATCCCTAGCCACTTGCAAAATCCTGCAGAGAACTGAGATAATATGTCACTACTTAACCTTCTCTGGCACTTCAAGGGTTAAACCGGAATCTGTTGTATTCAAGAACACTTGTTCATTTCAAGGTTACCCCTTTGTATTTTGATACAAGGAGAAAGGTTTTGGCAGAATGCTGTACATATAAGCTACATACCATACAAAAACCTTTTGTTATCCAGACTTAATAATTCTAATTGTATGACTATTTAAATGTACTATAAAATGCTTGTTTTATTAGAATTTTAACAATATTTATCTGTGCAAGCAATTCTGTAACAGAAAACGGTTTCCAAATAAAAACCATTAAAGACATACGAGTACCAATTTAATAGACAATAAAGTCACCTATAAAATTGCACACATAGTTGGGAATTGAATCGTTTGTATAAAGGGATTGTGTTCTACAAGGAGAGGTAGTTTACTGTTATATGGGAACTATTTATTAGGTTGTCAGCATTGCAATGTGTATAATTTTAAACACATTTTGGTAGAAGTTATAGTCACATATAGTGCTCTGCCGTATAATTATTAACAATTAATACATTATTCACGCTCCCTATTTAGGAGAAGTACTGCTACCTTATGGTGCTGTGTACTGGGCACTGACTGAATATTGAGGGCCCCTCTCTGGGATTCTCATCCATTAAGGCCCAGAGAGGGAGCAGGACTGCTCTGTAGCTTTATCAGTAGTCATCCATTTAATGGCAAATATGGAAAACTCTGATGGTAACCCATTGGTGACGATGGCACAGGTTTAGATGGGCAAACATCTTGTGGCAGATTTTAGGGTCTATCCAATAAAGAGAGAATTACAGGGAATTTAATTGAGAAGGGAACTTAAAATATTAGGCCAATCGAACAATTCTTCAATGCAGTTGATTGGGAGAATTATTTTGACTCCTTAGCTACTTTGACTTTAAGTTTGAAATTACAGTCTCAATTCTTTCTTTATTAATTAGACACTTATATGTTACTGTGCTTCACTGATCCTTAAGGTGCCATAGGCACCTGCAAAGTACAAATTAATTATGTTCTGTAGACCTTTACTGACTTTGCAACTGATACTGGTGTCCTTGTACAGACACTTTGCCTATCTCTGCATGTTAGTTTGTATACTTTGTAGTACAAAGAACAGTTAAGAACAGTTAGAGGACTACACACTCATTCAGTTCTTTAGTATATTCTCTATATGTCTTAGTTTTGTGTTCAAAAACAGAGGGAAACCCATCTTTATCAGATAAAGCCTTACAGTATACATCAATCATGAATAGCAGTATATATTACCTTGAATTTGAATAGAAAAATGGTTCACAGATGCGCTATAGGATTATTAAAGGCAATGGAATATTTTAGTTACCAGGAAATCTAGTCAATTTTGGGGTTATTTACTTAAATTTAAAGAGGTACCTACATGCACGTTGGGGTTAGGGCATGATTGATATTCAAATACATTTAAGGTTAATACAAAGAATAAAAACTTTTAATGTTAAGGGCTCCACATCATGAGATCATGAGTGTGTTAGATATTAATGGAAATTCTAGAAATTCTATATGTAAAATGAACTGAGCAAGCACAATCTTCATCATAAAATGTTAATTTAATGGCAGGAAACAACTTACAGGGCTGTCGGTTCTGTCTACTTTCCTACCTCATCTTCTTAATCATATTCTTTTATTTGTTTTTAGGTGTTTTTTTTATTTTTTTATTATGAAGGTGTTTTACGTGTATTCCAGACAGGCAAATCATCACTAATACTGTTAGCATTTCCCAGCCTCACATCTTTTAGCTATTATAGAAGGAAGGTAATTTACTTCTTAAGGAGCCACTAAATCTCTATTTACAGAAGCACCAATGAAAATGACTGTGGTCCTAGTGTAGGGATGAAATGGCATGTGCATAGTACAGATACATGCCATTTAATCCTCTCATCAACACTAATCTGCTAAATTCACTAATTGCTTGTGTAGCGAGAGACCCTTGTTTTTATACATATTACAGTATATAGAAGGAAACCAAACTAGATTTATCCAAGTTATTAAATAGACTCAGACAGACAGAAGCGGTAATCAGCTACTCTGATTAGCTGAGCGCACTCTGACACAGTATATAGAGAGTGTAAACTTGAATATGAATATGAATAAATATACAGTTTGGGTGTACACAAGAGAGATGGTAAAGAATGTTTAACTTTTCTATTATAGAAGAAAACAAAGTTTAATGTCACTTTCTCCAGCCCTACTTTGGACTATTGGACCATTTAATTGGCTTTCTATACTTTATAAGTAGGGCATGTACACGTCAAACCTTGTTGTTTGTCACACTGCTTGTCAGTGCAGATGATGCACATTCATAACCTGTTTTTCATTGGGTATAGTTTGATTCTGCAAATGCCTGGCACTGCTAACTATAATGCCTGAGATGATTGCTTTGAAACAGGGCCATGTTTCCAAAACCATAGTGTGTTCCTGCAGATAAGAACCAATTGGCTTGACAAATCACAGGGAACCATGGCTTCTAAAATCCCTAGTTCTGACTCCTAAAATGAACCAGGCTGGCTTTTGAATTGGTTTGTCTGGCTTCTAAAGGCTTCTTGAGTTTTTCAACCCCCGGCCTATCTAGTCCTTCTGGGGTGGCCCTACCATATCAACAAATTAAGCAACTGCTTAGGGCCCCCAAATAATGCACAATACCTAAGCAATGGGACAGCTTGGAAACAGGGAAAATAGCTGATATGGGGGAGGGCATCTGATTTTACACTTAGGGCTCCCCAACCACCCCTGTTATCTAGCCATAATCAAAGATAATCTCATGTACTTTGCAGTACATGAGTATTCTTGAACTCCTTCACTGTGTCATGCTAAGAAAAAATCTTTTAAGACGGGACTTGACAAATCCAGGGAGAATGGGAGCGATTACTTCTGATTTTAACTTTTTTCATTGCTTTACAAGGCTAATATCCTGGCTCCTAAATATAATCAGGCTGACTCCTGTATTAGTTTGTCTGGCTCCTAAAGGATGCAAGTGGGTATGTTGTAATGTTAGTCCCATCCAATTTTGATTACGTTTCATCCCATCAAATCTTAAATGGGCTTCATTGTTACTGCCACAAACTTGTCTCGGAGATAGGAATCAAAAGTGGTATGTTTTGACACACTTGTTTGTAATTTATTTAATTGGGAACCCAATGATGAGCAACAGATTGCCTTCCTTGGTAAAAAGTGACAATTAAATTAGCTTAGCACATTGCTTACATTTAGAAAGCCCTAACATAATAATCATTCCTTGCTTGCAAATAATGGAAACTGATCATGACATATGCAAATGGTTATAAAAATCATGCAAAGCATACTTTTTAATATTTTTTTATTATTACCTTAATAGAAACCATTTTTTTTTTATTATCACAGCATGTACATCAATATTTCAACAACACAAACTGTTTGTTCCCTTCATCAAAGCATTACACATAAGGCAGGCAGACAGACCAGGGTAAACAGAAACATGTGTATTACCCTCTCCTGACCACTGAGGGATAAGGAAAATAATGAAGATACTTATATGTGGTAAGATGGGATTGTGATCATGCTATCGAAATAAATGCTACAGTCACCGATCATATTAGTAACTAGATATCAGATTAAAAACATTACTAGAATAAAATGTATCTTTTTTAATAACACTCTACCAGGCTTGACAAATCCCGAGAGCCAGGGAGCCTTGGCTCATAAAATCTGAATTGGTGTGTTTGGCTCCTAAGGCCTACAGAAATTTGTCAAGCCTGCACTATGCTATAGTGCTCTACTACTACTACATAAACAGTGCAAGATAAGTTAAATATTTTGTGTGATATAAATAATTAGGTTTAATGAATATGTATCATTAAATATTTGGTTATCTAGTGAATGAGAAGAAATGGAAAATTTTATAATTCTGTACATCTTGTACTCTTACATTCAAGACAATGTAACACACAGAATGTAGACAATACTGAAATTATCTAGGAGACAAAGATAAAAAAAAAATGCCACTTTTCTTGAAATACACAGACAGGTAAGTAATGAAGACAGTTAAAAATGTGTATTTTTAAAATGTTGTTCAGTATGTATCAGTGTGTTTTTCTTTCACATGGAGTGTCCCTTTAAAATAATTTTCTATTAATAGTAGCAAAAAATGTAAGCTTTTGAACTGTGTGAAGCATACAGGGTATTTTGGAGCCAATTAATGTTGCTGAGGTAAAGTTTTGAAATAGATCTAGATTTTGATCAGCTGAGCTGAAAATATAGTTTATGAGTTATTATGGGTGATTTATTTCCCCAAAATGTTTTAGGAACATTATAAAATGTACACAGATCAGAAACAACTGATAATAATAAGACAAGGAAAGAAAAACTCATAGTGAAATGAGTGAGCAGACGAAAAAATGCCAAGTCTATTAAGTGTGTGGGATGCAGACACTAGCTGTCATGGAATATATTTGCAGCAGTCTTGCACATTTCATACTGGAGGTGGTTTTTATTATTCTTGATTTAAAGTGTGATGTAATGCTGTGATGCCTTTATATACAGTAGCATGTAGCATTTGTGCATGGCTGCTGTGAGCTTTTGCTGTTGTGCCATTTACTTCTTACTAAAAAAGAGTGTTTCATAGAGACAGACATGAGGAAAAAAACAACCTACACATTGCAAATCAAAACCTTTATTCTAATTATTTTCTTAGTGTTCTAAACCATAAAGACAACTAGAATTTATATGATGGCAACTGCAATTATGTGTGGGACATAGGAGTAAAAATAACCTTTACAATGATATATTTTGATGTTTCCACATGCATTTTTATACGAAATAGAAACCTTAATAATAACCACGCAGTTTTCAACTGGGAATGATAACATCAGATACTCTCTGGGGATTCTACTATTACCCAGTTTAATGATACTCATTTTATCTGCCTCAACAAGGCTTGTAACTGTGAAGGATGAACAGATTCTGCAGATAATTTTTTAGCCCACTGAGCTATCTCGCTAACTGGGAGGTCTTTAAGGTTTGTTTCATTTTCAAACAAATTACTTAGGACTTTATTAATGCAAAAGGGAATTGAGAAGGGAATTGCAAACTTAAGGACAAAGTGGCCAAGTTAGAAAAATTCTCTCATGGAGCTGTACTTGAAACACTGCTATGTTAGCCTTACGTTTGCAATTCTCTTTTCAATTTCTTGCAGCTCTCTCTTTTGACTAATAAAGCCCACACTTTTTCTGTTTTCATGCTTTATAAGCATATAATTGTATAATTATATTTTCAGTATGAGAATTACTTTGTATATTCTTGAAACCACATAAAATGACTTGTTTAATATACCTGTCAATCACATACAAGTGTATGTTAAAGGTCCACGGGCGACCTTTAGTGTCTAGTTCATGGGCGTCCAACATGCTGCCCGCCGGTAGCAGAGAGGTGCGGCTCGCTTGATACTGGCAGCACCTCTGAGCCGCTCCAACAGGGTAAGAGCTTGAGGGGGTGGGGCTTTCTCCCCTTGGAGAATATCAGCCCACAGATGGAACAATCCCCCTGAAGATACAAGGTAAACAAGCAGGGATGGGGAACAAAGAAAATAACGTTTTTTTTTCTTTCAAAAAAAATGTCTGTGTGTGGATGTCTGACTCAGTGTGTGTGTAAGTGACTCTGTGTGTGTGTGTGTGTGTAAGTGGGACTGTGTGTAAGTGTGACTGTGTGTGGAAGTGTGACTGTGTGTGTGGAAGTGTAACTGTGTGTGTGTGTGTAATTGACTGTGTGTGTGTGTGTATATGTGTAAGTGGGACTGTGTGTAAGTGTGACTTTGTGTAAGTGTGACTCTGTGTGTGTGTGTTCACACACTGCATATTACTATGATATATATACATACACACACACACGTATGTATGTGCATATGTGTGTGAGTGTGTATATATATATATATATTTATATATATATATATACATACATACATTTTATTTCAAAGAAACATGAATGCAGCCCACGCACAAATACATTTACAGTGCAGTGGCCCACTGCAGAACAAACTTGGACACCCCTGGTCTAGTCCAGGCTACTTTTGTTTGTATTTGATGGAGCAGGTTGAATCGAGCATATATGCAGCATTTCCCCATTCAAAATAACAAAGAATTGAGAAAATGAAGATAAACACATTTTGCAAAAATCATGCAAAATTTGTTGTTAAACTGTCAGCTTTCATATGCATTAATTGCATGTAGTTAAAGCTTATCTTAGCAATTAGAAATATCTCATTAGATAAATGCTTGTTCTGTAGGGACCACAAATTAAAAGAGTATTAACTTCTGATCAGGGTTGTCATTCCATAGTGTTGATAGAACTTTCTCTAGCTAGATAGAGTCAGTTACTATGACATAAACTAAAAATGCTGTATACTTCTAGTCAATTACAGTATTATATCTTCTACATATGGAAATAATCCAGCAACAATTATTTTAAAATTTTTTAGTTTAGTTTTGAGTTACAGTGTATGTGGAACAATTATAAAAATACAATCAACAGAATAGGGAACATGTTGAACAATGTCATTGTATAGCTCCAGGGGACATATATTTAAGCAGCACTAAATTTATAAGTTTGTCTACAGTGTTCTTGTGACTAATTTAAATTATGCATGTGATAGTTTATGTACGTAGCAGAACGGACAAATACATAAGATTAATATTTTATTCAAAGCATTGAGAGCCTTTTTATGTTCAAAAGGTGTAGTGTTATCTGTGTGTAGTTCCAGTTAGTACTGTGCCATATTAGTTTTATTTATTTATAAAGATGAGTACTGTCAAAGTAAACAAAAGCTTTTTGGGACAAGCAAGTTTTGTGGTTGCCTGTGGTAGAGATAATAAAAACAATTAAGTACATTGAGTCACTTTAAGTACTACCACATCAGACATACAATGGAGATATTTTAACCCATTCTGCCAAAAGGACGTATATATATATATATATATATATATATATATATATATATATATATATATATATATATATCTTCACTACAATGGTCCTTGAGGACTGTGAGGATATGTCCCCACTCTGTGAGCTGCAGGTGCAATAGCATCCGCCAGCTCCCGGAAGTAGACTCTGCCTCAAAACGAGTCAGACTTCTGGGAACCTGCTCAGAACACTTCTAGGGCATTAGACCACAGTGATAATGAATCACAGCAAATTCTCTGCCACCCATGTTAAATCTGCTGACAATTGGGTCACAGGCATAACTCCAAGGGGTTAAAGTAGTGTTTCTTTTGCCTTCCTGCGGTGGGGGTGAAATGTCTCCTGGGGGATTGTAAGTAGTCAATGCAAAGTGTTGGTGTGAATATTTAATATGCTTTATTGTTCCAGTAACAGACTTCCATGCAGAGTAGGCGACATGGTGAGGCAAGAAAATAAAATGCTAACCACTGATGAAATAGGGTATTAAACTAACTCCTAAGTCATGGCTTGTCAAATTTAATTTAATTTTGAGTGCCAGCAAACACATGTAGGAGCCAGACAACATAACATGACACACAGACAATCGCGCAGAAAGTCATTCACACATACAGTGTTATATACATACAGTCACACACACAGTCACATGCAGATGCAGGTACATACAGAAGCAGGCACACATTGTCATTTACATAGACTAAAAGGGGCGGTGGGCGGCACTGCCATCTACTATGGTAATACCCAGAAACCCAGGCTCTGTGATACACTAATGTGCCATGTAGATTCTATCACAGAGCCATTTAGCATTAAAACTCACAATAATGTGCAGTGTGCATGAGTTTGATACGCAAATACAAAATCACACATACATTTCACAGAGCCACATGTGCACATACACAGTCATAGAAACAGTGTCACATACACATGCAGTCCTGGTATTTGCATCCTATGGCGCCCCTTACCACTTGGACCATTTTTTTTAGAGCGCAGCACAGTGCGAGGGTCCAGTATGTACTGGTTTGCACACACTGCCTTCACTGTCTATTTGTCGAGCCATGTCCTAAGTCACTGATGACTCAGAGACAGTTGGCTATGAACATGGATGGGGGTGCATGAAAAATGGGGAGGGTAATGTCTAAAAGATTGGCAACAATTGCCTTAAAGCATAATTTTTCTTATTTTTGTATTCAAAAATACAGGTAAAATCTAGGACGACCTCTGCTCCAGATACAAAGGGGTCATGTATAAAGATCAACTGTCGTGCAAAGTTACCTTTATAAGTAACTCCCAAAGTCTCAATCAATGTTAAAGCATAGAATAATCTTGTTTTCAGTTTCTGTTTGGAGAGGGCTATTTTCTTCACCAGTACTGGGTGGCTTACAATCTACATTTTTTGACTAGTTAAGGTTGGGCAAAAAGTCCTGTCTTTTTTGTAAATATACCATAATCTCACTGGTAAACATGATCGTTAGGCAGCTGTTTCAAAGATTATGGTCTGAGCAAATTAAGGACCTAGCATGTTACAACTGCTTGACCAAATTATGCACTTGCTAGCTTATTTAACAAGGCCAAATAAAAGATGGTAACCATGTTTTGTTTTTTGTTTTTGCAGGGTAATTCAGTTTTTTTTTATTGTTAGTTGGCCTGAGATGATTATTGCATCATGTGATAAGATACAAAATGATGTATGCTCTATTACATCACACATATAATTGTTATATACATGTCCATACCTGATAAAATTGGTGAGTCTATGATTTCTCCCTTACTTCTTCCCTGGAGACAGGAAGGAGCTGGTTCTGAGTGCTAGCAGCAAGGTGAGGCTGGCAAGACAAGTTTTTGGGAGCAGTGCCATAAGTGGATAATTTAACACTTTGTTCATCAATATTGGTTTGCTAGCTAAAGAACTGATGAACCTGTTTTTTTTTTATAGCAATAGCATTTCTTACAAATAACCGGCTTAAAAAGGGACTCTGTTAACTGAAACTTCATTTATACTGTGAATGTAGAATATACAATATTTTTGCTGGAGGCAGAAACCCATGGGATACAGTAATCTGAAAAAAGTTAAGAAACAACTAAAGTTTTAGTAGGGGAAGGATGGGGTGACAAAAAAAATAGACTGTAGAACAGGGCTCGACAAACCCCGGTCGCGGCGACCTGGAAATTGAGCCTGGCGCCCGGGTGCCGTTACCCCAATGTTCCCCTTGCCGCTGCTATCCGTTTTTTGCAGCGCGAGGGGGGAAGTCTGTGCGGATTGCACAGACAGCAAGCTCTGCCTCCTCGGTCAACGCGTGTGAGTGCTGGGTGTCGTCACGTGACAACCCAGCACTCAGCCGAAAGAGTAATGAGGATCGGCTGCAGCACGAATGTTCCCCCTCCCCTGCAATGAGGTAAGGCAGCAGCGAGGGGGAACATTCGTGCTGCAGCCGATCTGCATTGCTCTTTCGGCTAAGTGCTGGGTTGGGAAAAAAAATTGTGTATGTATGAGGTGTATATGTGTATGTGTAAGGTGGAAATGTGACGTGGGAGGGGTGTATATGTGAAGTGGGGGGGGGTGTATATGTGAAGTGGGGGGGTGTATATGTGAAGTGCGGGGGTATATATGTGAAGTGGGGGTGTGTATGTATATGTGAAGTGGGTTGGTGTGTGTGTGTGTGTGTATGTGTATGTGAAGTGGGTTGGTGTGTGTGGTGTATATGTGAAGTGGATTGGTGTGTGTGGGGTGTATATGTGAAGTGGGTTGGTGTGTGTGGGGTGTATATATGAAGTGGGTTGGTCTGTGTGTGGGGTGTGTATGTGAAGTGGGTTGGTGTGTGTGTGTGGGGGGGTGTATATGTGACGTGGGTTGGTGTGTGTGTGTGTGGTGTATATGTGACGTGGGTTGGTGTGTGTGTGTGTGTGGTGTATATGTGACTTGGGTTGGTGTGTGTGGTGTATATGTGACGTGGGTTGGTGTGTGTGTGGTGTATATGTGACGTGGGTTGGTGTATGTGGTGTATATGTGATATGGGTTGGTGTGTGTGTGTGGTGTATATGTGTCGTGGGTTGGTGTGTGTGTGGTGTATATGTGTCGTGGGTTGGTGTGTGTGTGTGTGTTTATGAATTGCGTGTCTGTTTGTGTGATTGTCTGGCTCCTAAAAATTTTAGCTGGCTCCTAGAATCAAATTAAATTTGTCAAGCCCTGCTGTAGAAGAATACTTAGGGGACAAAGAGTGAGAAGAAACAAAAAGAAAGGAAGAGACAGGTATAAAATAACGTGTACTGATAAACTTGTGGCGACCACGCTTGGGTCAGTGAGTCCCGCAGCAGCAACTTTAGGGGTAACCATATTGGGAAGCACCTACTCAGGGGTGTAATATAAAAATTCCCCCTGAGAAAAAGAGAACACATAATAATAATATCGGAGTATGGAAAAACGACATAGATGGACTGTAGCTGAGGGCACAGCTCAGGTCCCAATCAATATACAAGTGAGGTAATATAAGCAAGTTCAGGTGTGTAGATATTCCTCAGCATATTAATAGTGCTAGTAATCTATATGGGAGAGACATTGTTTTGAATAGATGAGTGGCCCACAGGTAACCCCTTCCCCAACTGGGTACCAAAAAATAGGCAAAGTATACATTAAAGTAGTGGGTACTCAGAGACAATATTGATTTAAAAAAAAAATATTTATTTGAGGTCAAAGGATCTTTTTTGTTAGGATTTTACAATATGCAAAAACGGGTTCACTAAAATCACAAAAACAGGGTATACCCCATAGAACAAAATAGATCCCTCTGGTTGTAAGGATCTACGGGTGTTCTGGTAACTCCAAAAAATGGAACGCTTCACAAAAGTGGTAATTACCACAGAAGGCATGTGGTGAGAAAAATACATAAGAAAAAAATATATACAACAATATACAAAATATACACGAGTGGCCAGTGCTCTAGCAAATACACAAGAAAAACGTGTTGTTATTATGCAGGAATTATAGGTCTGGCACTGAGCCTAGAGGTATAATGTATTCAAATGTATTTAGATGGCAAAAGAGAAGACTCATTGTTGGTACAAAAAAAAAATCACAATTGTATATACAAAAAATTACATTAATCACACAGGCAAATTGTGCTATTTAGGAAAAGATGCTCACTGCTAGTTTTCCAAAAAACCACAGTGCTATGCACTTACAGTTCAATGTACCAAAGAGGAAAGATCTTATTGCATCATTACAATCTCCTGTGGTAGTGTGTGCATAAGAGTTTGCTTCCTCACCTGGAGCCCATGGTGGTTTGTTAGTTTGTCATTCAGATCAATCTGTGACTGCTCAGCCCCCGGAATCAACACACTGCTCCTCCTATCATGATACTACAGTGATTCACCAACACCAACACACATGTTCAGCCAATGGAAGAGTTTCACACTGATAAGTTGTTTGGTGGTAAAAACACAGGCAATCAGTTTGGGGACAGATTTGGCACTGACAAGCTGCTTGCTGACAAAGATGGCATCAGCAAGATGCTAGGGAAGAGAGATAGCACAGGCAAGCTACTTGGCAACAGAAATGGCACTGGCCAGCTGTTTGGGGCCAGAGATGCCAGAGATAAAGTCTAAAAATGAACTGTAAATCAGAAATAGGTGAGCGATTTTCTGACAGTAAATAAAGTGTATAGAAAATAATAAAATAACCGATTAGAAAGCTGATATTGTCCTCTGGAATTCATAACAAAAATACATTTTAGGACTAGCGGCTCCCTCTAGAAACTAAATTTACGCTCAGGAAGCTTTACATTCTCTGGATCTTAAATAACAGACTGGGAGGTATACTAAGCTCTAATTACACAGGATTGAAAGTAGTTAGGAAAAAACTGAGGTAGGAAATTACATTTTGGTACATAATATTTCATCATGATTTTTTATCTACAAGTTGGATTTCAGCAAATAGGTTTCTCTCATGAATTAAAGCAATAATTTACAAATAAGTATCCAGTCCAAAATGTAAGATTCATTTGTCCCATGCTTTCTAGTTCAAGCCAAGTACCTCAGCCAATCCGACAGTCTTAAAGTCATTGAATTAAACTCAGAGATGTTATTGTCATTGATACGGGATAAACTTAAGCACTTACAGTATAGAATCTATGGAAATGTGGCTATAAATGATATCCATATGTTAAAAGGTAAGAACAATATGTTCTCCTCTGCAAGGAGCTGGGAAGGCAATTACACCCATATGCTAGTAATCCTTGCAATTCTTGCAACGTAATTTGAAAGATATTAGAACATGTTGTGTGTTCTTTCTCAAACTTAACATTAAAAAAAGAAAACAATCTAACATAATAGACTGATCAATCTAGTATATACAGTATACAGCAAAAAAAAAGTGGGTAAGCCCAGCACTAGTTATTAGTATCAAGGGATTATACTTCCCTACCTATTCTACTGCTCTACTTCTACTCTGTGTATTTGAATTTGGGAAGTTTGAAAATAAACAAGGCAGGAAGTCTCATATCACTGCCCAACCTGACTGTGATTTGGGGCAAACCCCTGAAGTAGTAGAAGATTATGCTATGACATGCGAAGGAACGGTGCGTTTATCCGATACACAGTGTAAATGTCTTTTAGCTATGTACAGGGTTTGAAGATCACTGCATTTATTATACTAAACTTGCGCAAATTTTTGTGCTTCTCCAAAGCATCAGTTATCTATCCGGAACGGACTGCATTTACTCTCCTGCACCGGGGAGTGAACTTCCTGACATCTATTTGATGTACTTGCCTTTAAGCAATGTTCCCAGGGAGCTCTGAACACTCAAGGTTATGAGGATCTATTGCAAATCTCTATTGCTGCCACAACTGCTACAGTGTTCACTTCATCACATTTATAAAACTTTACATGGATGATATCAGGTTATCTCTACTTTCTACTTTGCATGATCAGATTTCTCAACGTACTGTTATACTTTTTAATGTTTTGTGAATGGACAGATTTACCTTGTAACTTAGTTTATTTATATGTGGATCTATTTCTATTAAATATGTACAGTACATACTTTTCATTTTTACTGTTTTAGAAAAGTTGAGTGCTTTAGATTTTTTTATATTTATTTCTAACAGTACAAAAACGGTGTTTGTTACAGCGCCGTTCACCCTGTATGTTTTATTATACATGGTTTTACTTTATCCTTAAATACAATTATCAATCTATTTTGCCTTGTAGCACAGTATTGGCTTAGGTGTAGTTGTGGGAAAAAGTAGAAGTGCACTGTGCTAAAGAAAATGAAAGATGAAAATAGGAATAAGCCGTTGGTTATAACAAAAGGTGCTTCCCAGTCCAGCATTAAGGTGTAAATGAAGTAAAAAATAAGGAACAACCGCGCTATATACAGAACAGACAGTAGATCTAGTAGTATATAAGAAAAAAAAAAGCAAAGAAAAAGTAAGATGTAAAAAGAGGGCAAGTAAATCAAAGGGGAAGAAAGGACAATGTAATAGCTCATCACGTCAGGTTTCTTCCATTTGGACATCAATTTTCTTCTCTACATCACTAGTTTTTATTTTATTATTTTACTGTTTTATGTGAAATTTGCATATTGTACTATTTATAATGTATTTTTATTAAACATTATACTTATTTACCTGCTTTTTTACTTATTTAAAGTATACTTAGCTATTATTTTGTCCTTTCCTTCTCTCTTTTTTGTCTTACTTTTTCTTTGCTTTTTTATTATCTACTGTTCTGTATATAGCTTGGTTGTTCATTATTTTTTACTATTTTTTAGGTGTAGTTGTATTTGTTATACTTTAGGCTTGTGTATATGTTTTTTTTTATCGAATGCCACTGAATGCCACCCACTTCAGTAACCTGCCTCAACTCCGCTGGTGACATTCCCTTATGCTAAGCTATGCTTTCAACATTGTTGCTAGTGCAATAGCCAATGTGCAAATCACTCTTTAGAAAGTCAAATTGCTGGTTGACTTTCATTGAGCTGTAGCAGATCCTCGCTATAGTGGCAATAAAGAATATCCATGCTGTAGTGGCAATAAAGCAAAAGATGTAGGTGACAGTGAAATGGCCAGTTTGGTTCTGTTTGGGGTTATCATGGTCAGTCTTACAAATCGTAAATAAAAATACCACTACCCTAAATAAAAATACTAGCACCACTACTGTGACCACAATTTTTACCTGAAGTATTAGAAAAGTGGTTAGCTATGTATCATAAATATACAGGGCTTTAGATAGATATTTAGATGTATAGAGCAATGAAAGCTGGCGTGTACTTAATACTCAAGGATATAACTTATCCCCTTCTTTATTTATTTTAACATAACAGTTCACCTTCCTGTAAAATAATCCCCTTTATTTTTCCTATGTCAATGGATAGGCCTGGGATGCCACACAAAGCTTTGCATGACAAACCAAGAAGGTTGTATATCCACTTCTTTACTGAAGTCTAAATCCACATATGCTTAGGGTTAATTCCTCAATTAAATGAGATAAAAATGTATCAAATGAAATCATGTGGTATGGAAAAAGCTTCCATAAATCAGTACATGAATCTCCTGCCAAGGAGTTCATAGGGAAAGCCTTTGGGTTGGTGAGTACTTCCACCTTTGATTACTTGGTATTGATGAAGTGAAATATATTGAATTTGCTGACAGGAGGAGAACTTGAGTTGACCCAACATTTTTTCCATTTTCCTATTGAAAGGTAGAGTAAAACGCGATGTCTTAAAACGTTTCCTTTTTGAATGTCTCAGCTCCCAGTCGGTCAACAAGAGGATAAAATACTGGTATTCCATCTGTTTCCCATCACTAATTCCAGCTAAAGAACATCAGCTGCTAAACAGTTTATAATGAAAAGAACGATGTGCCTTATTTAAGGAAAGTCCTGTCTTATGTATAATGTAAATTGCACCTTTTTTTTTTTAACATTCTGATGCTGTTGTGTGCAGGAAATTGCATGTCTGCAAAACAGAGTTTGGAGGTGGTTTTCTGACACTTTTCATGTGCTTTTTAGCACCTGATTTTTGCTGGCATTCAGGGCCCCGGAGCAACTAAAAAACCCATATAGCATTGGGTCAGGAACTAGCATTATACAACGGGCACGTGGCAACACATTTGCTATATCAATGAGCGCCATTTTTATACATAGCCCCAAGGACGGCGCCACCTATAGGCAAGTTAAGCGCCGGCCTAGGTTGCATTTTTACCACAGGTACCTGTGGAGAACCGGCTAATTGCAGCTGCAGCGGGGGTCTCTTTCTCTCCTCCACTCTCTGTGTCTCTTTCTCTCCCCCCTCCACTGTATGTCACTCACCTTTACCAGCTGATCAGAGGGGGCGTGAGGTGGTGTGTGTCCCTCGCACATGCGCTGTTCTGGCAAAGTTACAGCTGAATGATCAGCTGTAACTTTGTGCGCATGCGCAGTGATGCGTGATGAGTGAATTCTACTGCCCCTGTGCAGTAGAATTCTCTCGAGTTTTTTGTCAGAACACCGGCCCTGGCAGGTATATTGGTGAATAAGTTAGCAAATGTAGAATGCTATTTTGATACTTACATTTTAATGCATACATTATTAGAATTTTATTTAACCTTAATATGCATTTAAATCATTGATGCCCCAGGTGTAGTGTAAGTGGACGGGACAGGGGGCGGAGCCAAGGGGCAGCAAAACGAGGTTTCGTCTAGGGTGGCAAACATTCTTGCCTTTAAATCTGAAAATTGAAAACACACAGGAATCCACAGTACATTTTTATTTAAAACTAGTCCTCATTTCATTGAGGTGCAGAGGTTAAGCCATGTCAGAATTTGAAACATCCAGACACCAGTTAAGCACCTGATATTTGAAAAACAGAGACTACTAACTGTATATAATAGTTTGAAGAGTCTGTGTCTAATTAAACAAAATTTCAAAAATGAAAAAAACATTTTGCCTGACGTGCACAAGGAAATCAAAACTGACTCTTGCTAATAACTGGTCTTCAAGAAAAATAAACAGTAAAGAACATTTGCAGCCTATTTTCTAGCTACTTTTTCAGAAGGGAAAAAAAAATAGCAGCTCAAAGGAGTAAATGTTCTGCATGAGTGAGTGTCTCTGTTTGAATGACCATGGGCATGGTGTAAATTTCATTGCATTCCAGGTTCGGTAATCTGCTTTACACAAAGTAAAATGAATTTAACAATATCCTTTAGTTTATAGACTGCCAGAATTACCTCCCATTTTATTTCCCTAGCCAAAACAAATTTATAGCCAAATTAATATTTTTTTTGTTTTTGCAAGTGATTATTTTATCTATAATTAGTATTAAAAAAAAAGATTAAAGATGCGCCTAATGCATTAATGCAATCATTTTTACATGTTTTCTTCTGATAATAGTACACTCAAAGTAAAGCGGAATGTCGTTATTTTCAGTAGAATCCATATATATATATAAGCGTGGTTATCAACAGGAATATCATTAAAGCAGTAAAACTCAAACTTGAGAATGAGCCCTTTTCATTGGGTGCATGCCCAATATTACATAAGCATCATTAGAATAAGAATAAATCAGGAATCAGACTTAGCACTCCTTTTGACCATTTATTCCACCAGAAACATTTCAACCAAACAGGTTTTTTCAAGCATAGTAAAATGCATCACAGGTGTGTTTTATAAAGTGTTTACAAGATCATGTGATCAATCAAATGACTTACAATCAAATGCATCACATTTATACATTGTGTAAAATCAGTGATCTAACAAACAAACACTAGCCAATTCAATTAACATTTATTTATTTAGCGCCAACAATTTACTCAACGCTAGGTACAGAGCATAGAGGGGAGCTATGTACTAAGTATGTACAAACAAGAACATGAGTTCGAGATCCTGCTCGCAAGCTTACAATCTAGAGAACTCATATTTATATAATACATTAAAAATGTATCTCTTTATACATAATATAAACATATTACTTAACTTTATAAAGTGTTTATTTTCATTTTATTGTACACATCAACACATTACAATATTGTGTATAGATCACCACATTAAAACCTCTTTGCTCATATGTTAATAACAATATACGAACATTATGAAAATAGGGATATGCTACAGATGGGTATATGTTATTTTTGTTCTTAAAGAATGAGACATTGTTTTTAATATTGGGTGTGATTTTACACTTATTGACAATATTGGAATTTTTGATGTGTGCAATCAAATGAAAATAAAGATAGCACTAAGACACTATTATGTAATAATAAGGTATTATAAACTTATTATTATCATAATAGAAAATTCAGTTATAACTTCTTATGTACAAATTGAGCATTCAGGACAAAAGAACATAACCACATAAACAAATGTGTAGTTATGATATTCCACTCTTAGCCAGTGCAGACATATCAACTACTCACCTTTTTTGGCCTTAGAGACATGCCATGCATGCACATTTTCAGTGCCTACTCCATTATGGGCATTGTACATAGAACAGAGTGTTACCCTAACCTTTAAGAAATATAGCATGTGTCTATCCCTCTCTCTACTGCTAATATCGTATTTGCTCGATTATAAGACGACCCTGATTATAAGACGACCCCCCCAAACTTTGGATATTCCTTTAGGAAAAAAAACAAAAAGCCTGAATATAAGACTACCCTATAGGAAAAAAAGTTTAACTTGTATATATTCACATGTAAATTGCTTTTTAATATTTAATAAAAATGATTATATTAAACAAATGCATTTCTTTTTTTATTTCCTTTAATGTGCCAATGCTGCCTCTCTCCCCCCCCCCCCCCCCGCGTTGTCTCTCTCTCTCTCTCCCCCGGTGTTATCTCTCTCTCCCTCCCCCAAAGTCTTTCTCTTCCCCTCTCTCCGCCCCTTCCCTTGTCTTTCTCTCCCCCCTCCCTCTGTCTTTCTCTGCCCCCCCTCTGTCTTTCTCTGCCCCCCCTCTGTCTTTCTCCCCCCTCCCCTTGTCTTTATCTCCCCCCCTCCCTCCCCTTGTCTTTATCTTCCACCCTCCCTCCCATTGTCTCTCTCTGCCCCCCCCCCCCCCTCACCTTTTTTATTGCTCCCTGGTGGCTAGTGGGGGCAGCTGGGGGATGTCTGCACGATACACTCAGACATCGTCCGCTGCTGCCCGGCACTTCTGCCGGGACTTTTATGATGAAGCCAGAAGGACCCGGCTTCATCATAGAAGTACCGGCGGTCGTGCCGGGCGGCAGCAGGGGGAGTCTGCGCTCATCGCGCAGACATCCCCCGGCTGTTAGAGAGGGAGATCCTGGTCCCCTGCAGCTCTGCGGGGGACCTGGATGCCTGTCTTATAGTCTGACCTCGATTTGAGAGAACAGGAAAAATGAGAACAGGAACAGGAACAGCAAGACAGGTGGAGAACAAAACGAAGTCAGGAACAAGCTGAGTGTCGAGACGGGCAGATTTCAAGTGAAGTCAGTAACAAGCCGAGAGTCAAGACAGGCGGAGTTCAAGCAAAGTCAGTAACAAGCCAAGGGATGATATAAGCGAAGACTAAACAAACAACTGATGTCCAAATATAGAGAAAACCCTTTGCACTAGCAGCTACAAACATTTGTACCAGGTATTTAAAGGCAATAAATAATTAATACATGCCTATAGAGGAGGAGGAGAGGGGCGGGTTTTACATAAGGTGTGTCTTTAATTTGGAAAGATATGGTGTACATCTTCTTGAAGCCTGTGTAGAGCAAGGGCAGACTCCAAACAGAAGTCAGGGGTGTAAAAATACAATTGACGGAGTCTGGGTAAGTGGCAAAATCTTTGTATAATCAGCAAAAATACATACCTTACCATCTAAACCTTATGCAATATCACTAATACAAATATTAAAGAAAATTTTGGAGTACAGCCAGTCTTTGTAGATGACAAAACTGTTGTCATCAGAAGGAGAAAAAAACTGTTTCCCCAAAGATCTGGACTTTTTCCTAACCGTTCGATTAGGAAAACGTACGCCCTTAGGGTAGGTAAGGACTTCTCTATCAAAGAAACATTTGTTTCAGAAAATGTAATTGTTGAGTGTTGTATTGAGCACTTGTGCTCAAAATTTAACAGGGCCTTTTTGCAAAATGGATCATTCGACAATGGTTGCCCACCAGTCGGTAAGGAATGGAACGTGTAATGTGAGACATTACCCCAGATTTCATGTAGCAAGCCAACCTCTAAAGTAGAAAGGTGACATAATGTATAGAGAGACTTACATTTACAATCCACAGTACTATGATACGCAAATGAAAACTTGACACTTACAAATGTCACAGAAAGTGTTTGAAACTATAGTAAATGAGCAGGAATTCAGGGAGGATGTTTACACATCTGGCTTGATAGTCTAGCGCCTCTTTTCTCTAAAGGGAATTGACTCTGTGAGACTGTCTGTCTGAATCCTGGATAAACAGGTAATTTGTTATAAATCTGGATGCTTTGACAGACCATTTAAAAGATTATATGTCTGTGTAAAACTGTACATCTGGTAATTATATATAAAAAGGTTAATAGGAAGTAAGAACCTTCTACTGTACCTAAATAAAAAAGGTACTATATTTCTGTATAAATAAAAATGTCAGTTATTGGAGATATTCACCAAATAGGTACTTTTGTGAGTCCTTTTCACCTACTGGCCATCATTTCATGTTGAGAGATACTTTACATATGTATGTAAATTGACTACTGGATACCCTAGAAATAAAAAAGGATTTTCTTATATGGGAGAACGTTCACTAAAGGAGATGTTATTCTTCTCTAGAAGGTATGAGAAAGTAGCACTTAATCTTTAGAATGTGACATGCTTCTCTCTCGACTGGTCCGCTAAAAGTTGAATTGTATGAGAAATAATAGGATAAGATTTGTGAGTACTTCACAAATTCACAAAGGGGTTGGTGGATACATAGTAGAATGGTAATATAGGAATTTAAGTAGACTTGCAATTGGCTCTTCTCGACATAAGACCAGACCAAGGATCAGATAACATTTTAGGATTTACATAAGGTAGAACAGTGAGCAAATTGATATACCGACCAGTATTAATTTTAATGCAAATTTTGATTCCGTTTTAGTCATAGTCTTTTTAGTCCTATTTTAGTCATCAGAATTGTTTTAGTTTTTGTCTAGTTTTAATTGACTAAATCTCCAGTAGATTTTAGTCAACAACATCTCCAGCAGTGATCCAGCAGAGGGAACAGGTCTGATAACATAGTGTTAAGTTAACTTGTTAGGGAGGGGAAACACTTATGTGACAATACCAGGCGAATCAGTTTGCAGGGAGTTGTTCCTGGCGGCAGACAGACACAGGGAGCCTGTGTCTCAGCCAATCCAGCTACCGATAGAATCAAGGGACTGGGCTTTGGCAAAGATCCAAGGGAACCAGTAGTCCTAATAGGTAAGTGCAATAATCCCTCCCTAACATTTTCCTCATGTTTTTGTCAGTTGATGAAAATTGCAGTGTATTTTTGTCATAGTTTTAGTCCTATTTACTTTTTGTTTTTATTTATTTATTGTTTAGTTTTCATCACTAACAACATGCAGTTGACAAAAATTATGAGGAAAATGTTTTGTCAACGAAATTATCACTGAAACTGAAAAATTCAACAAATAAATATTTGCTCTCTCAATATCTCACTTTCATTTTGTATTTCTGGATACAAACCATATGTTTCCTAATTTTATAAGTAATAATATAGTATATAAAAGCACAATATAATTACTACTGTTATTTAAGTACAGGAATTTGAATTCATGGAGAGTTAGTAAGTGTAGTTAGTAACTTATGAAATGGTTGGAGGTGAGTTTTTCCCATTTTAGTAATGGCAATGCTCCTTTGCTGTGTTATGATATACCATATTTGCTTAGTTATAATACAATCCCCCAAACGTTTGATCTTAATGAAATTTAAAAAAAGGCTTGCATATAAGACGACCACTCACTCACATCCACACTTATACACTGCCACTCACTCATATACACATTTATGTAAGTTGTATAAATAGTGTCATGGGTACAAGGTATTGCATACACTGCCTGCTCATCTGTCAGTAGCTCAGAGATAACAAATATTTAAGGACATATTTCATGATGCTCAGTTAACATCATGGCAGCCTGATACTCATGGGATATGTCGTACGCAGAGATTTGTCCATGTTTGAACTAGCTCTTCTTCACCTCTGAAGAAGATGACTGATTTTTGCCTACTTTTGGTAGACATTACTGAAGGAAAAAAATGATGACTTGATTTAGTGTGTGACCACTACGTAAGTGACACGGCGGTCAGTATCTGGCAAGCCTTTGAATGCACACCAACCTGCATGTAAATCTGTGTGTGTCACATTAAGTGGCTGGATGTGTGGCAGTTCGGTGGTGCAGCAGAGCTACGGTCTGAGGTCTGAATAATAGATGACCGATCAAAAGAGAAGGTAATTGTTTCAGATAATTTCTTCTAAACAAAAAAACTTATCTTATAATCAAGCAAATATGATAGGGACAGGATGGCACTACAACCTCTTCGTTAACATTAACACCAAAAGCTTGCTGAAAAATATGTTTTACATTTTTATATTACCTTTGAATATAGAATACTGTCTCCTTAAAAGAACAGGGAACTCCAGTGAATCCTCCTGAAACTGTGGGTTTTGTGAGCAAGCTAGTTCAAGGAAATATTGCTAAACACTGGCATGTATGTTCTAAAGGCATTCAACTAGAAGCTGGGATAAACCAACATGGCACTCTGTCTACAATGAATGAAAACCTACAAAAGAAGGCTAGTCTATACAAACAAAGGAATATTTTGGACAAAAAAACGAATATAAAAGCCTGAAAATAATGAATAATGAACCACCATGTTTAAATGATTCATTTATCAATTATATACAATTTTAAGGGCTTGCTTTTGCTTAAAAACTGAAATGAAAGTACAAAAATGAACAAAAATGAAAGTACATATGAACATTTATGCATAACACAATCACATGGGCACAAACTAATTTCCACTAAATCATTTTATTCAGTTAGCATTTTTTGTTCTGTGACTTTCTATTATTTTACCCCCCATGCACAGGTGAAAATAACCTCCAATTTAAAATGTTGTTGCTTTTGTAACATTGTTGACTAATTGGAAACGATTGATTACTTTTCTCTTTTTTTTATTTAAACAGTAATTGGCAGTCATTCCCATCTCATCCATTATAGCTGCAATGGCTTTAATCCTATTATTTAAATTCAATGCTTTCTGTACTTTCAGTGCTAGCTCTGGCAGTGATTAAATAGCATGATTAGTGGATAGCCAAGTGTGGAGTGTGGTAATCGGACAACTGATGAAGTAACAGTTCTCAAACACTAATAGGAAAATCTCTTCCAAGCAAGTGACCTTTGATAGTATTTACACACCACTGAAATCATGGACCTAGATAAAGTCGTATCATGGTTGAACCAACAAGTATATTTGCTCTCGGAATGGGTGTTCACGCCACAACTCCTAATCTCCTTTGTTATGGAGTGGTAAATTATGTATTTAATCTGCGGCTCTTTGGAGCCCTTTTGGCACGCATTTTACACTATGTGTAAGCATGTCGGCAAAATCTGTTGGTGTGTAACATCAGTTCATCAAAACAGGTATATGGGCTAGGGTCAATTTACATGGGTGGTAACAGGAACTTTTTCTAAATTCAAAGACTACTTTTTTTAGTGTTACTCTGTATAAAGGAAATAAAAATATACTTAATTACTATAATTATGTTTTTTTTTTATATCTTTACACGATTCTTTTAAATGAGGGGCAGCACCTGCAATTAAGGATTTCATTGAGAAGTAACACTTCATTTTTTAAATGTAAATTTTATTTATGATGTTTTATTTAAAGGAAAATACCATGTAAATCATTAATTTATTGTAGGTTACAATATCTGTACAAAGGAGCCTGTAAACAGCTAAATTTACTATAATGAAAGAGCTATTACATTTTAAAGCTGAGTGTCTCTCACTGCACATACAGTGAGCAATAGCTGGTGACTGGATCCACCTGAATGCATCAGGTTGAGGCCTACCTGTTAGGCCAACAATGGAATGTATCGTCTGAAAAACATTCTGTGTATTAAACTGGAAGATATAGAAAAACAGGAAACGTACCGTTAAAATGATACCCTTTGTTTCTAACTGAGAGTTTGCAAGCTTTCATGACCAAGTTGCTAGGTCACTGAAAATGCAATGGACACATGCACTCTCACTCTCACTTCTCCTGTGTAAGCTCATGCCACCGGATGACTCTCTGAATATAAGTGCTCTAACAGAGAAATGTTACTTTGAACCAGGGGGATAATATGCAGTGAGACAAATCATGATTTACTTTACTGACACAAATGAACAATGATAGGGATTACTGGCTCTTTAATAATATTTAGATAACTTATCTATGGTTTTTCCTGCATTCTGGAAGGCTTATTGTACTTTTGGCGGGAACTAATTCTCAACGGAAAATAGTACAGAGAAAACGATATGATGCAGCTTCATTTAAGTGTAATGTATATCTGTGATGACTGCTCCACTTACTAAATGTAGCAAATCCTTCATCTTTTCATGATGTAGTACGTAAAAGCACCACACTAAGTACATCTAAAATAAATTATTAATGAAAGGTAAGTATCAACACCGTTTAAGAAGAAAAATAATATATACCACAGAGAATTATCATAAATGCTGTGCATTAATCTTTGAAATTGAAATAACCCCATCTTTTTTTATTTATTTCTCATTTTATCATATGTCAGATCAAGGCCACCATCAGAAATTTCAGGGCCCCCATATCTTCCTCTCGCCCCCCTACCCTCCAAAAGTCATTTTTTTCCAGGTCATTGTATATCATGCCAATGATTTAAATACACCCTGGGACATGCCCCATCACCTCTATTGCACATCCAGGATTTGCTGCTGCCCCATTACCCGCATTGCACGTCCAAGACTTAATATGCCACAGTCAGTGTTAGTTTATCCATTAATAAGTAACTAGGGTTGCCACCTTTTCTTCAGAAAAATACTGGCCTTGGTACTTTCTCCATAGACTTAACATTGGCCTGATGCCAATTTTTTTACCGGCCTGCCGCTAAAATACCGGCCAGGTGGCAACCCTATAAGTCACTGATAATTTGTCCATTAATATGCCACTGATAATTTGTGCATTAATATGCCACTGATAATTCGACCATTAATAGCCACTAATAATTTGACCATTAATAGCCACTGATAATTTGCTCATCAATAGCCACTGATAATGTGCCCATTAATAGCCACTGATAATCTGCTTATTAATATGCCACTGATAATTTGCTCATTGATATGCCACTGATTATTTGCTCATTAATATGCCACTGATAATCTGCTCATTAATATGCCACTGATAATTTGTCCATTAATATGCCACTGATAATTTGACCATTAATATTCCACTGATAATTTGTCCATTAATAATCACTGATAATTTGCTCATTAATAGCCCACTGATAATTTGCCCATTAGTAGCCACTGATAATGTGTCCATTAATTTGCCACAGCCAATCCCCCCTCCCCCTTCTTCCCCAGTACTTACCTGAATGCTGCTCATCCCCAGCCGTCTCCTCCGAAGTGTTTCCTGCACACATGCTGCGTGCATGAAATACAGCCGCTGGATACGACTTACCTTCATTTCCGGCAGACTGCCTCCATGTGAGACAAGGGTCACCAGTTACGTGGGCAAGGGGTTCCCACAGGGCAGCTGCTTTGGGCCCCCAAGTATGAATGGGGACGTAAGATGTCTCTTTTTCACTGTACTCTGTCCAGTTTTGTGTACCAGGCTTTTTTTTACTATTCATTAAATGGCTTATTTTTTGCATACCTGTTTATTGTGAGCTCCCTCCACAAACCATTTGCTGCTTCTGATTTGATGTTCTGTTAAACAGGCAGGATAACCTGGCGTAGAGGGAGGCTCCATTTCCTTTACTTCAGGCTACAATCGGAGGATTTACTTTCATCTGGCTCTTGAGGAGATCCTTCAGTGTGTGTTTTTTTTCCAAGTATGAATGGGCCCTGAGCAGCTTCCTGTTTGCCCACGCTTTTTTTTTCTTTTACCACATTTTCTTTTCCATTTTCTGTTAGAGTACCGGTGACAGGGGTATCGCCCGTCACCCACTGATGGCGACCCTGTGTCCCAAATTCCCAGGGAGGGGCAAAGGGTCCATACGAGTACACCAGTGATCTGTGATGGTTCATAGAACATTATTGTCTGTCACAAAGTCCAGTAAATGTCCACCATGAACCATGCAAGTTCCTACCCCTGCACATTCCCCAGCACTGTTTCATATAGCAAACTTTACCATATAAATAAAAGTAAACTACTCCAAGCTATACAATGTGTGTCCATGTGATAATACAAATACATTTGTTGTTGTTGAGCGGGCTGCATTAATAATATAGATACTTACTGAGGCCAGATCAAAGTGATACCGGATTTTAGCTTCTCCATAAGAGCTGCAAAAGCAGAATAGAAACATATGGTAGTAAAGTTTAAAAAAAAAACCTTGTAAAGATGCTCCTAAAGAAATTGAGTTGCCCAACAATGCACAGTAAAACCATGCATGAAAAGGTAATCTAGCCATTTGTTTTGTAATTGCAGTTTTCCTTCTACTCCAAGAGTAGCCTCTACTGTCAATGTGTCAATGTAAGGTTTTTTTTCTAATTTCAAAAGTTAGGAACATGAACATATGCATGGGTATATCAGGTTGCTCAATGTCAAATTTCATCAGATCTGAAATATTATAAGTCTCGGTGGTAAAATCTGGATATTCAATACAAGGCCATAAAATGAACTAATTAATCCTAATGATAGCAAAAACATAGACTCCTTGGTTTGACACACATTCTGTATCAACAGTATACCCAATATAATGTCATATTTTATTATTAAAGTATTTTATCAGGAAGAATAACTCTGCTTTTCAAGTATGTCCCGTTGAAATAATAGGCTACAAAAATTGTTGACTTGTTCCTATATAACGTTTTTCATGTGCACAGACATACAAAAACTAAAATGTTTTCCTAACTGATTCAAAAAAAAGTTTAGTTCCACTTTAATTCTCTAAACTATAAAATGAATCAAATTTGAAACTATTTCAAAGAAAAGGAAGTATGTTTTCTATTGATTGATTCTTGGACATATTTAACTTGTACCATATGTTTGATTTTGACAAGAATTTAGCATGGAAGTCTGTGTACATAAAATGTATACATTAGTAGTTTTAAATAATGGTATACCTGTAATGCAGACAATAGTTCTAAATAAATCTGGAATAATAGTGTTTGAACAATTTTTACGACTATATTTATCTGAGATTTCAACATTTTTGTAATATTTTCAGTGTGCAACATTATTACAGACTAAGAAACATAGAACACGAATGTGTCGCCAGATAAGAAACATTCAGTCCATCTAGTCATGCTATTACTTTTAAACTTTTGCCCTTATAATTTAAGCCTATTCTCTACTGTTGTGGTAGTTTTTCTTCTTTTACAACTTCACGATAATGCCATACATGTAAAGCCTGCCATTGCGGCATTTTCGCCACATTTAGCACATTTTTAGCTTACTTGGAGGCTTCATGAGTGTATGCTATCCAGGAAATAATAAAAAAAATAATGGCTGCCAAGACCGCTTATGGGCAGTATTAAAGTGATAGACAATTTTCACTGACCTGTCAATCATGCCATCTCACCCTATGCAAATCGGGTCAGGGGTGTTTCAGGCTGCCTCCGATTGAGGCACAACTTAAATACCCAGAAGAGGATCTGTCTTACCTGCAATAGCTGAGACAGGCTGTCTTAGCCTTGGCAGTGTAAATTGTGATTACTAAAAAAGCTAATCTATAAAAAAAAAAAAGGATTAGAATCACAGTAATTGGTTAAAGCTGGAATCTATTACCAAGTGGAATTACATTATTTTAGGCTGTTTCCCATATCTAGATGGCTGATTCCTCCATTCTGAAATGAGTTTCTCCCTGTGTTCAAAATTAGTATTGTTTTTGTCCATATTGCTATATCTACCAGAATTGGAATATTTGTTTTCCTATTCCCTCCCATATAATTCTTACATTTATAGAAGTTTGTTGTGACACCAGTTATCATTTTTCTTTCTCGGTATTATTCTGTTTAAACGTTTTAAGTTCTCTCTGCTGGTTCATATAATGCTTCTTAGTCTTAATTTGAATCTTCTTGGCCTAATGTGTGTGATTTTATATATAAACCTATAGGTGTAATTTGATTTAGGTATATCTTTCTAAAGCGGTAACCTCCCATTTTAATTTTGGCTTCTTAATTACCGTATTTATCGGCGTATAACACGCACTTTTTCTCCCTGAAAATAGGGAGAAAATAGTGTGTGCGTGTTATACGCCGAAAAAAAAAAAAAACTAAAACTTACCTCGTCCCTGCTTTGTCCCCCGGTGCTCTGAAGGTGCGTGGCTGTAAGGGAAGCGTTGTGAGCTTCCCTCCAGCCGCGCGGTCAATAATGTCTGTTTTTTTTTTAAAACAAACTTTATTGACCGCGCGGCTGAAGGGGAGCTCACAATTCTTCCCTCACAGCCACGCAGCTTCAGAGCACCGGGGGACAGAGCAGGAACGAGGTAAGTACTGGGGTCTGGGGGAGGAGGGTGGCATACCGAGCATACTAAGGGGCAATATCCTGGCATATTGGGGGCAATATCATGGCATAATAAATGGCATATTGGGGGCAATATCTGGCATATTAAAATGGCATATTGGGGGCAATATCCTGCATATTAAATGGCATATTGGGGCAATATCTGGCATATTAAAATGGCATATTGGGGGCAATATCCTGCATATTAAATGGCATATTGGGGGCAATATCCTGCATATTAAATGGCATATTGGGGGCAATATCCTGGCATAATAAATGGCATATTGGGGGCAATATCCTGCATATTAAATGGCATATTGGGGCAATATCTGGCATATTAAAATGGCATATTGGGGGCAATATCCTGCATATTAAATGGCATATTGGGGGCAATATCCTGCATATTAAATGGCATATTGGGGGCAATATCATGGCATAATAAATGGCATATTGGGGGCAATATCCTGCATATTAAATGGCATATTGGGGGCAATATCCTGCATATTAAATGGCATATTGGGGCAATATCTGGCATATTAAAATGGCATATTGGGGGCAATATCCTGCATATTAAATGGCATATTGGGGGCAATATCTGGCATATTAAAATGACATATTAGGGGCAATATCCTGCATATTAAATGGCATATTGGGGGCAATATCCTGGCATATTAAAATGGCATATTGGGCTTCAAAGTTCTTAATTTAAGTTCTTAAGTTTTTTTTCCTGAAATTTCCTTCTTAAAATTAGGTGCGTGTTATACGCCGGCGCGTGTTATACCCCAATAAATACGGTAGTCATTTCTCCAATTCTTTATACATTACATCCAAGTTGTCTGAAACAAATCTTTCATCTGTATATTTTTTCTAAATTCAAACAGTGACATCTTGATAGCTAGATAGTATCCATTGAATAAATAATTTAATGTATATAAGTGCTGTCTTTACTTTTAAGGTGCCAAAGAATGAAACACACAAAAGAACAGTGAGAGAGGTACAGTGATCGTTCAGTAACTATAAAATAATGGTAACTGCTGCTCACTCTTAAATATACCACCTAACAAATACACCTTCCGAAAAAATACAGAAACGACGAATAACTTTACATCCTGAAGGTCTGGAGAAGGACTTGTTCAACTTTTTAAGATTTTAATTTCCACATAGATTTTAGTTTGACCTGATCAAATATTTTTATATTTTTTAGGTACTTTTAGAGCATTTGATCTACTCAATAAGTAGAGAATTCCAAGGAACTGAGACTGAATTTCAGATGCCTAAATTGGAAACATTCTCCCATTCAGCTGCATTAGAGAATTTTTCCAATTCAGTTACTTTGGCCTGAAGTTTGAAATTTCCATTTCAATTCCCTGCAATTATCTCTTCATTGAGTAGACCCTTAGGTTTGCATATATTACATTTTTGGAAATGTGTTGGAAGGTCTGTGATATACAATGAATTTGCTTGGTTTTCTAATGAGAATGGTCAAATATATATTGCAAAGTATCTATTTATTGAGGTCTGCACTTTAAATAAAGCAGATCTGTTTGGTGGTTCATGATGTGTACATTGAAAATATCTGCCACACTGCCATGGTGGTGGTTGACACATCATTTTGGCCTATTCAACTTTCCAATACCTGTGCAGTATACAGTATACATATATATATATATGGATGTGGAACTCGTTTATTAATTTTTTCTGCTCACACTATCTATGGTCCAGCATTAGAACCAGGAAGTAGAACAAATCGTAGCACACATAAAAAGAATATAGCGTTTAAATTTATAATATGGTGCCACACCCCAGGCCCGTCATTAGAACCACCAATTAATATTGTGCTTAGATTATGTTCATATGAAGGTTAGGTCTTTCATATAGCCATTTTGGACATAATGGCAACAAAGACTGTTGACTGGCTATTACAGTGGATATACACTCACATAAATCATTCACCACTCAGCAATTGACAAAGCTCAGTTGGAGGGTGAAACGCATTGGGACGCCTTTGACTACATAAGTATCTATAAATATGTCCCCAACTCTGAGTACCAGCATTTTCATTCTGTGGAACCTGTTATACGGACTCTAGAGCCACCAGTATCAGCAGAATTGTGGGGGAGTCAAGTATGCCACAGGCAGGGCCGCCCTTAAGTGTTCCGGCGCCCTGTGCGGGATTCCCCCATGGCGCCCCCCCCCCCCATGTATGTATCTCTCTCCCTTCCCATGTTTGTCCCTTTCCTCTTCATTGCCCTGTCTGTCTCTCTCTAACTCCCCCATACCTGTTCTCTCTCTCCCTCTGTTCTGTCTCTCCCCCCCGTTCTGTCTCCCCCCCCTTATGTCTCTCTCTCTCCCCCCCTGTTCTGTCTCTCCCCCCCTGTTCTGTCTCTCTCTCTCCCCATTCCCCCTGTTCTGTCTTTCTCTCCCTCCCTCCCACTGTCTGTCTCTCTCTCTCCCCCTTCCCCCTGTTCTGTCTCTCTCTCCCCCTTCCCCCTGTTCTGTCTCTCTCCCCCCCTTCTGTCTCCCCCCCTTTTATGTCTCTCCCCACCCTGTTCTGTCTTTCTCTCTCCCCATTCCCCCTGTTCTGTCTTTCTCTCCCTCCCTCTGTTCTGTCTCTCTCTCCCCCCCTGTTCTGTCTCTCTCTCCCTCCCTCTGTTCTTTCTCTCTACCCCCCTGTTCTGTATCTCTCTCCCTCCCTCTGTTCTTTCTCTCAACCCCCCTGTTCTGTATCTCTCTCTCCCCCTTCCAGCTGTTCTGTCTCTCCCCCCTCCCCCTGTTCTGTCTCTCCCCCCTGCCCCTCTCTCCCACCCCTCCCCTCCCCCTGCCTTCAAAGTTGGATACAAGGAGGGGGCGGAGCTAACCGGCTGAGCAGTGTAGTTCCGCCCCCACCCTGTGAAGCAGAGCAGCGTCTGCTTCACTGGGAGCCCAAGTCAGCAAGAGAAGGTGCTGCTCGGCTCCCCATGTTTAATGCAGGCATGGTGAGCCGAGCAGCACCGTCTCATGCTGCCAGTGGCTCATTGTGAAGCAGACGCTGCTCTGCTTCACAGGGTGGGGGCGGAGCTACACCCCTCATCCGGTTAGCTCCGCCCCCTCCCCGAATCTAGAAGAGCATGCCGAGCAGAGGGCTGGTGAGGGGGGATCTTTTTATCTCCCCCAGCCAGTGCCTCTACCGGCTTTTTTTTTTTTCAACTTTTATTTTTTTTTCTTTGGGCGGGAGGGCGCCCCCTGGGGTGTTGCGCCCTGTGCGCTCGCACAGGTCGCACACCCCTAAGGCCGGCCCTGGCCACAGGGAATCACCACGTCTACAATACATTGTTGCTGAATCATTCTGGTGATCTTATTTGTACTGAGTGTGTGTGAGGGTGCCTAATGGTATGCCCACATGTTCCTATGTAAATCTTTTTAATCTCTGAGTGTGTTATTAAATCTGTTAAACTTTTTACACAATGAAGTATCTTGCTCTCCCTGGGATTTGAGCCCTTTCATCTAGGAGACATATTGGAGTTTAACTCCTGATATACCGAAGATCCCCTGAACAGGGTCTGCTCAGATAAATGTAAGTGCAACTCCTATCACTTACATGGGTGTATATCAAACATTCATGTACAGAAAGCACTATATATATTTCCCAGCTCTCTTTTTATATAAACATCTCAAGTTGACGATAGATCAATATGAGTATTGAATTAATTATTTTTTTTTTCACTGTAGTGACATATCTTTATAGATACATACACATTTACGGTGCTTCTGTATTTTCTCTGAAGGTGTATTTGTTAGGCGGTATGCTTAAGAGTGAGCAGCAGTTACCAATATTTTATAGTTATCACTGTGCCTCACTCAATTTTTTTTTTTTTTGTGTTTGCACATGTATCAAATGACTCATTTGTCTTTTTCTTCATTTTCATCTGTAAAAACTGAAATAAAATATGCATTTAGGCAGTCAGCTTGACCTTTATCCTCTTCCTTCTTTTGTATTTAATCTAACTAATCCTTGTTTTAATTTTTTTCATTTATGCATCTAAAAAAAAATTTTATTTACCTTTTTTACCGACTGAGCTATTTTCTCTTCTGCATGTGCTTTCGAAGCTCTAATAACTTACGTTGCCTCTTTTTCTAATCTTGAAGAAGGAGAGTTAGATGTTTGTGTATTTGTTTTTTAAAAATCTGAAATTTTGTTATGTTTTTAAATTATATTAATAAAAATTAGATTTTTCATTAATTTAGTTTAGACTTTTTTTTTTTATTTAAGCACCACCTAATGTACCTCTTCCCAGCGTCCCCCTCAAGATGTCCAACTTGTTTTTTACTTCTGTTTTTAGATATGTAGCTGTATTATAAGTTTTAGTAGAGGTTTACTGTGGGTTAATTTTTAAATCTCTATTTCATGCTTTTGCAGTTAGAATTTTTTGAATTCCCATCAGCTCGTCCTACCAATCCTATAAACAGATGTACAAGGATGAAAGGAATTTTAATGTTACCCATGATGCTTAGAGAATAATTAGGTAAGTCAAACATAAAAAGGGAAATGATAGGTAAAACAGAAGTGCAATAAAAAAAAGGTTTTCGAAGATGTGAAGGTGAGCAAGGAAACAGATGTGATCATTTGAGGGATACTATTACGGGTTAGAGCAAAAAGGATCCACATATGAGGAACTGAGCCAAGTCTGATGTGATAGCTCAGATATAGAGGGAATTATTAATAAACCGTGTTGCTAATGAATTGTGCCTGCTAGTCTACAGGAGAGTAAGAAGCTTATGATTGATATAAAGATGTGGATTGTAAGCACCACAGTTTCATGTTTACGATCTTGGAAGGGCCAGACTTGAAGGTTAGCTTTGGGATTATGTTAATGGGGAAGATATGCATCACAAAATGTCATAACCCAATATTTATGGTCTGCCTGAATCCATGGAAGTACCCCATGGACATTGTTTCTAAGATGAATAGATAATGAACAAGTGGCTAAGAACATATCTTTATTTTATGTCTAAGATCATCTGTTCTTATCTTCTTAAAAAATAGCTAGTTTAGACAATTATACCTAAAGCTACTCATGTGCCCAAGAATTTCTCCTAGAGTTTCTCATACAGCATTTTGCAATCTGTTTTTATGTTTTTGTACATGGTATATTTTATTAGCTGATTAACTTTAGATCACTTATAATTATATAACCTTGATATTTGTTGTTGTGTCAATATATTCATGCTAAAAAGAAAAGTTCTGTGCTGTGAAGAAGTGTGCTCGCCTTGGGGCAGGCACCACCATTGCTCATGGTGGACATTTATTGGACTTTGTGATGGACAATTTAATGATGTTCTATGGACCTTAACAGACTTTGCCACATATGGTGGTTTCCTCCTATGGGCAGTTTGCTTACCCTGAGTTTGCCTGTGGTTTAGGGCTGCTATGTCTATCATTTGGCATGTAGAAAAATAACTATATAGAATCTCTACCTCATCTGCAACTTCCTATTGATTGTAGGTTTACCATGGCTTTGTCATAACCAATTGGGCTATTTGGCTAAACAAAATAAATGGGTACATGCAAACCCAAATAAATATTTGATTCAAAGATTCAGTATAAGATTCTGCTTCAAAGTTGTGTTCAGACATTAAAACATTATAACTAAGCCTATTTATTTCTAATAATTATTTATACTTCCTATATCATTACTGATTAATTCTTAACATGTCATAGTTATAACTGATATATTTAAACAGAAATTGAACTAAAAGCTGTAGAACAATAGCCCTACCCTCTGTGCTAAAGTAAAATCATGTAACAATGCTTGGGGAAGGTGTAGATCCAAAGACTCAACTACTGGTAATCCTTTGCAAAAGTTGCTGCCACACGCTGACATATAACAGATGACACCCAATACATATGGCTAATATCTTTCAGTTCCAAATATAATCTTGATCCAGCAGAATCAACAATTACTTCAGAGAGGTAAATATTATTAGATATTAAAATTCCATGGTCAGTAAATAAAAGTCTCAGGAAACAGAATACACAAAGACTGAGTTTTGTGTTGCATTGTACAGTTGTCTTAGCACAGCACATCAGTTACACAGTGGGCTAAAGTAAACCTGATAGTTAGGTGTGTACACACTGTACAAAAAAAATGGTTTCATGACGGGGTCACTTGGGAGAATAAATCCCCATCTATACATAAACAATGACACTTAAGGGTTTACTTACCTAGGCAACGTTCTAAAAGTGGTCTAAGCTGCAGGAACGTTCTATTGGCTTCCATGGTGATTTCTCCAGTTGTATAACTTTATCCCAGACTAGACTTTTTTGAGGTACTGTATGAATACTGTGTTTTATATATCGGAAACAGTGAGTATATTGAAGTTTCGGGAAACATTTGATGCACCAATGGGTAAGTCAACCAGGGGCGTTGCTAGGTCTTCGGATGATCTGGGGCTAGAGCCCAGATGAGCTCGGTCACACACAGGGGCGTACCTAGAGCATTTGGCACCTGGGGCGGACCCTGAGTGTTGCACCCCCCCCCCACCCCATAATAAAAATGTAAGAAAACACACACAAATTTTTCAGTGTTTGAAAATTGTACAATTATAGATACCAGGAATATTGTGCCACTCAGAACCCAGTAATATTGTGCCAGTCAGATACCAGTAATATTGTGCCTTTCAGATACCAGTAATATTGTGCCAGTCAGATACTAGGAATAGTGTGCCATTCAGAGCCCAGTAATATTGTGCCAGTAAGATACCAGTAATATTGTGCCACTCACAGCCCAGTAATATTGTGCCAGTCAGATACCAGGAATATTGTGTCATTCAGAGCCCAGTAATAGTGTGCCAGTCAGATGCCTGTAATATTTTGCCAGTCAGAGCCCAGTAGTATTGTGCCAATTAGATGCCCAGTAATATTGTGCCAATCATAGCCCAGTAATATTGTGCCACTCAGAACCCAGTAATATTGTGCCACTCAGAGCCCAGGAATATTGTGCCACTCAGAACCCAGGAATATTGTGCCAATCATAGCCCAGTAATATTGTGCCACTCAGAACCCAGTAATATTGTGGCAATCATAGCCCAGGAATATTGTGCCAATCATAGCCCAAGAATATTGTGCCACTCAGAACCCAGTAATATTGTGCCACTCAGAACCCAGTAATATTGTGCCAATCATAGCCCAGTAATATTGTGCCAATCATAGCCCAAGAATATTGTGCCACTCAGAACCCAGTAATATTGTGCCACTCAGAACCCAGTAATATTGTGCCAATCATAGCCCAAGAATATTGTGCCACTCAGAACCCAGTAATATTGTGCCACTCAGAACCCAGTAATATTGTGCCAATCATAGCCCAAGAATATTGTGCCACTCAGAACCCAGTAATATTGTGCCACTCAGAACCCAGTAATATTGTGCCAATCATAGCCCAGTAATATTGTGCCACTCAGAACCCAGTAATATTGTGCCAATCATAGCCCAAGAATATTGTGCCACTCAGAACCCAGTAATATTGTGCCACTCAGAACCCAGTAATATTGTGCCAATCATAGCCCAAGAATATTGTGCCACTCAGAACCCAGTAATATTGTGCCACTCAGAACCCAGTAATATTGTGCCAATCATAGCCCAAGAATATTGTGCCACTCAGAACCCAGTAATACCCACACACACCTAGACACACACACACACACACACACACACACACACACACCTAGACACCCATACACAGTCACACTTTTTTTTTTTTACTTACCTTACACTGGGTCCGTCATCCAGGACCTTCTGCCGGATGTCCGTCCACCTGACATCCGGCAAGCAGCTGACACAGCGCGACGGGGGCGGAGCTTGCACCCGTCGCGCTGTGATCTCAATGGCCAGGAGGAGAGGCTAGGGAGCGAGCTCCCTATAGCTGCCTCTCCTCCCGATCGGCCCTCACCCCCGCGTGAGGTTAATCCTCCGATTCTGGGACTATGTCCCAGACGGAGGAAAGCTCACCGGGGGATTTTTTTTTTTTATAGCCCTGGAGTCTCGGGGCTAAAGAATACTTTAGCCCCAGAGTCTCCATTCGGGGCTATGAAGGGGGGACTCGGGGCTATAGCCCCAGTAGCCCACCCCTAGCGACGCCTCTGAAGTCAACTAAGGCTTACATGCCAGTTATATATTCTTTTTAGATGCAATCATACATTAATGCATTCCTGTCCAACTAAAGACATGTGTTAGTCCACTGCCCAGAAAAAGCAAACAACCTTCTTAAAGTTCACTAGCAACTTAACTAAAAATGACCAGAAGTGCCTCTTAATGGTTTTTGTGCGGCCTGTACCCTGAAAAAAACTGTAGAAGAGAATAAAGGTTTGACTGCCTCAATGAGTATTTTTGTTCAGTTTTTACAGATGGAAATGAAGAAAAGGGACCTCAGTTAGGAAATATACACATGAGTCATTTGATACATGTGAGGATACAGAGTTTATACTTCAGCTCACTAAAGTAAAGACAAATAAGTTGATAGGACCTGATGGGATACACCCAAAGTTATTAAAAGAACATAGAGGTGTACTAACAAAATCGTTAACATATTTATTTAACCAATCTTTATTAATGAGAGTAGTCCCAGAAGAATGGAAATTAACAAATGTTGTGCCCATTACCTTTATAGATCAGTACGTCTGACATCAGTACTGGGGAAAGGAATTAAACTATGTTAAAGGATTGGATTGTTGAACATCTAAAATCACATGGATTTCAAGATCAGAAACATCATAGGTTTATTTCAGGGAGATCATGCCAAACTAATCTTGTTTTATTTGATTGGGTAACAAAAATAATAGATCAAGGTGATGCAGAATACTTTGCTTACCTAGATTTCAGTAAGGCATTTGACATTGTCACACCTAGAAGACTTATCAATAAAATGCAGTCTTTGAGTTTGGATCCCAATGTTGTTGATTGGATTAGACAGCATAAGTAGTAGAGGTTAACACAGCAAAGGAGTATAAGCATGCTTGGGATAGGCATAAGGGGTCCCTATGCATATAAGGTAAGGTCGGGCACTAATGAAAGTATTCAGAAAATTGGGCAGACTAGATGTGCAGAATGGTTCTGATCTGCCGACACAGTACAAGCTATAATGTTCTGGTTCTACCCCATTATTTTCCATTATGGTGCATTCTGGGATCAATCACAAGAAACAAGGGGTGCCAACCCAGATATTAACGTACATTGTAAAAACTGACTTCGTACCCAGATCTCCGTTTTTCTCTACAGTCAAATCTCAAATGGCTAAATAAATAATATTTTGATATATTAGCTTACTTCTCAAAATGCTCTCTATTTTATTTAGTGCATTTTTAACATACAATGGGGGGAAATAAAAGTGTAGAAAATACTGAAAATTAACTTTACAAAGCACCCTCCATTTATTAATATGCTGTTTTCCAACCTTCAATAGTTTTATTTTAACATGTCATGTAATACAATACAAGGATGTACTTTGCAAAAGTTTTTTTTTTTCTTGTTCTTTCTTTAATAATAAGATAGATTTCAAAATATAGTTTCATGTATCTGCTGTCTAGAGTGGCAATTTAGGTCAGCTGCTCCATCATGAGGCATAAAAGTCATTGCAGAAGATTAATCCATTGTAATCCCTTCTTTGAAAAACTTTGCTGTGAGGTTAGTGTGAAATTACTATGACTAATCAGACTGAAGCTTAATCAAAGTGTTGTGAAGTTTGCTCAGTCCCGTGTTTTGTTTTTTAATGACATAGCTGTAGAAAAAGTTTCGGTCGGTTTAGATTTAGTTTCCACTTGATTTTAAGTAAACACTGTATCCAAAGGTGATGGCACATCACTGAAATGGTCATGTTTCAGAGCCATTTTCTTTTAAATGTTCATGGTGATACACACCATGGCTACCAAACTTTAAATCTGGTAGAGATCCAAAAAAATAAATACACATCCAGGAATGTAATCTCGATTTACCTACACTATTGGCAGGGAAAACCATCCACAAAAATGCAAAATACTTCTTGTTGTCATGCAGAGCTTTTGTCTGCTACTGCATCAAACAACAAAGTGACCATTACATTTAATCTGTACAGTGTATAATAATATGTAATGATTATGAAATGCTAATGACTTTTTTTTATCAGTATCCTACTTCTTCAAATTGAAATAATATCGAGCTTGAAACCTTACGTTCAGTAATGTCTTTTAACCTCTTTGTGACAACGGATGTGCCTGGCAAGTCCAGCTGTGAATTGAGTGGTGGGCAAGATCATTGAAATCGCTCTACTGTTTTTTTCAGGCTGCCTCGACATTGAGGCAGCCAGTTAATGTTTGATCACTGCTTAGGACTGATCTGATGCAGCCATGCTATTTTGCTGTCTGTGATTTTTTTTTTTTTTTACTCATTAGGGTTTGTTTGTTTTTCTGCAATTTTTATTAAAATTTCCAGAAGGCTCTTCTAAGAGTGGGTTTGGTTAGATAAGTTTTATCTTAATATGCAGCGCAGAGGAGGCTTGTGTCTTCTTGGCCTTAGGTTCTGAGGCCACTAACTCAGCATCAGATTTTGACACTGGTCAGTTCACAGATACATCTTGTGATGTACCTGTGGCTGTTGAGCCCCTGCCAAAAGAAGTTGTGGTTAACGCCTAAATCACAGTCAAATAACAATGTTTGTGTAAAAAGCAAGATTCAAAAGTTACCAAAATAACGAACTGTGGTGTTTTCTTACAATAACTCATAACAGGCTCTCCTAAATGACAGTTAATGAACAATGTATGTCTAAAAAGCATGATTTTAAAATAAACTCCACACACTTTTTCCATTTTGTTTTGGTAAAGTATTGGTAGTGTATAATTTTTTGTTTCATTTAGTCACTTCCTGTGCTGCTGAAATAGAATACAATGTTTGGATTGTAATAGGCTTGCTCTTGGACACAGTAGGATCTCTTAACAGTGCAACACATTGTCTGATGACATCACAAGAGAGACAGGAAATTCCATTAATTTGAATAAAATTATTCTCCTTGGTTCCTGCAGCAAAAAAAAAAAAAAAGGATGAAATTGACATTTATTCAGATAGTGTGGACAATCCTGGTTTCTTGCAAACTGCTGTAATGTCACAGTTTTATCTAACTGTAAGTATTTCATATTTTAAGCAATGCAAAATGTAAAACATGGATTTTAAAGAACTTTCGCAGCACGTTAATATGCATTAGTATTTGGAAGATGCATTTTAGGCACCAGACAGTCTCTTTAATGGGAGTCATTGATTAAACCCTATTATATTGGTCTCTCCTAACAAAACCCCATTGGTGCCTTGCATGCATGAGAACCAACATGGCTTTATTATGCAATTACCTTGATTGTTTCTGGCATTGCAACATGTGAATCTTAAAACTCTAGGATACATCCTATGGTACTGTTAGAAAATCCATCAATTCATTATATTGAAATGGTGTTTACATGTGCATTGTTTATTTTTCATGGTGAGGATTCTCAATAATTTGCATAAATTAGAATTTAAAGCTCTGGTTTCTACTTCAAGATTGATTATAAATCCTAGCAAGATCTTTAGTGTGATATCCATGATTAGCCCACTGGTGCTTACTTTTGATTCTACTTATTAGCATGTTTTATATTTTAAAGTAACACTGATTTGCTCATATTTCCATGCTTAATTTCCAATTATTATTTCCTCCCTTTGGAGCATTCAAATATATGTTATATTTACATAGATCTGAGTCTTTCATAGCATCCCTTAATAATTAATTACTTAAGTGTAACATATTGCAAGGATTATACGGTTATAACACTTATTCATATTATAGGATTCTGATGTTTGACTTTATTTCTGTGCTATATTAGAAAATATCATACTTCTTAAGTGCTTAACAACCAATTTAAGTGTGGTTTTGTATAACTTTTATGTTTAATGTGTTACCTGTCATCACCAAGCTAGTATTTGTTGGCATTTCACATTTCTTTTCTTGATGTAATTGTCATTTTTATTCTCAATCGTATTATTCATTTGCCTCCTTTCCATGGTTTGATTTCACCTTCCTGAAGTTTTTAATCACTTTTAATTTCTCAGCAATTTAGTTAATTGCCCTCTAGTCTGTAAAATCATTCCAAGATGTTTCCTTTTTCAGATTTCTGCCCTGAAGGTTTAAGAATGTCACACTAGGCCAACTTCCTGTCAGAATTTCTTTTCAGATTTTGTCCGTGTGATGTTTTTAAAAACATGATAGCTGACAGACGCTCAAATATGCATATTTAGGTTTCTAGTTTTCCAAAAATGTGGTTATTCTAAACCAGACCAGTAAATAAACAAAGGGAGCTGATGTAAATCTGAAATGAATACAGTACACTTGAATGCCATTGAATTGATTAAGCAAATCAAAATGCAGTGTATTAATTTGGTAGTATGAAGGCTCCATTCACTTTGGTAATTAATTGCAAGGCAGCTAGGATACAACCTTTTTCTCCAGTCATAGAATCTCAGCACTGGAAAATAAAATCGGGTCAGCGGGAAATAGTTCCAAATCATCCAGTCACACAAAACCTCTCATAACTCAGTAATGGTGAAGTAATTTTTATTCAACTCTCCAGAATTGAATATAGTGTTTAATATATCTTTATTTTGTAACAATTATTTATGTAAGTCAGCAGTTCACACTTAGCACTCAGAAGAATATTGACTAAAAAAAGAATTGTGGTTTACAGTTAATGGCAAAAGGATAGCAATAACTATTCTCTGTTTCTTACTTTGAAATGCACTAATGGTGTAACTTGAATTGTAAGCATCTTTTTTCTAAAGTAGGCCGCATGTTCTAAAATATATATGTGTATGGACTAGAGTTGAGCGGACACCTGGATGTTCGGCGGGTTCGGACGAACTTCGGAAAAAATTCCGGGTTCGGGGTCGAACTTGACCCCGAACCCCATTGAAGTCATTGAGTTCACCCGAACCCCATTGAAGAGGCATGAATGCCTCTAAAAAAGTCCTGGAAAGGGCTAGAGGCTGCAAAATGAAGTAAAATGTGGGTGAGTGTCCCCTTTCATACGAATAGGTCAATTGACCTATTCGTATGAATGGGGACTCTATTTCGGTTTATAGAAAGCCAATAGCCATGTAATGCTATTGGCTTTCTATAAACCGAAATAGAGTCCCCATTCATAAGAATAGGTCAATTGACCTTTTTTTTATGAATGGGGACTCTATTTCGGTTTATAGAAAGCCAATAGCATTACATATATTCCATAAACCGAAAGTCTATAAACCGAATGTCTTTCGTTTTATAGACTTTCGGTTTATAGCCGAACCCCGAACTCCAACACGAACATACAGTGGAATGTCCGTGTTCAGGTCCGGGGTCTGAATACCATAATGTTCGGTACAAACCCGAACAGTGCGGTTCGGGTTCGCTCAACACTAGTATGGAACGCATTCAATGTCTTTTTTATTTACAGTACTGGTGAAGAAAAGCTTGTTAGCCATAGAAACATATTTGGTTATTTAGCACCGATAATAAACAGTTTAAATCAACCTTATTCAATAAAAACAAGATTCTTATAGAGCTCTGAGATGGGCCACGTATGACATCCACAGGTCACACTCTGGATGTCCCTAGGATATACACTTGTGCCTATAAATAAACTGGGTTACATTTTTGTGTGGCTGCTATAATGAAGTTCAGATATTTATGCTAAGGTATTTGTGTGTATGTTAGTTCTAAACATGTAAAAATGTATACTTTAACATTTCTTTAACCCAGGGCTCGACAAACCCCGGGCGCCAGGTCGCCATGGCGACCTGGAAATGGAGCCTGGCGCCCGGGTGCCGTTCCCCTTGCCGCTGCCATCCGTCTTTTGCAGCGCGAGGGGACAGACAGCAAGCTCCGCCCCCTCGCGCTACACGTGTGTATGAGTGTTCAGCCGAAAGAGCCTTGAGGATCGGCTGCGGCACGAATGTAACCCCTCCCCAGCAATGAGGTAAGGCAGCAGGGAGGGGAAACATTCGTGCCGCAGCCGATCTTCATGGCTCTTTCGGCTAAGTGCTGGGTTGTCAACCCAGCACTCAGAAGTTAAGAAGGGAAAAAAAAAAACTTGTGTATGTTTGAGTTGTATATGTGAAGTGGGGGGGAGGGATGTATGTGTGAAGGGGGGGTATATATGTGAAGTGTGGGGGGGAGGTGTATATGTGAAGGGGAGGTATATATGTGTGAAGTGTGGGGGCAGGTGTATATGTGAAGGGGGGGAGGGATGTATATGTGAAGGGGGGGTATATATGTGAAGTGTGGGGGGAGGTGTATATGTGAAGGGGGGGTATATATGTGTGAAGTGTGGGGGGAGGTGTATATGTGAAGGGGGGGTATATGTGTGGGGGGAGGTGTATATGTGAAGGGGGGGTATATATGTGAAGTGTGGGGGGAGGTGTATATGTGAAGGGGGGTATATATGTGAGGTGTAGGGGGAGGTGTATATGTGAAGTGTGTGTGTGTATTTGTGAAGTGGGTTGGTGTGTGGGGTTTGTATATGTGACGTGGGTTGGTGTGTGTGGGCTGTATATGTGACGTGGGTTGGTGTGTGTGGGGTGTATATGTGACGTGGGTTGGTGTGTGTGGGGTGTATATGTGACGTGGGTTGGTGTGTGTGTTTATGAATTGCGTGTATGTTTGCGTGATTGTCTGGCTCCTAAAAAATTTTGCTGGCTCCTAGAATAAAATAAATTTGTCAAGCCCTGCTTTAACCAATGCACTTACATTCTATGATGATCACGATTTAATGTTATACATTAAACAAATGAACTACCCAGCAATCAGAACCTTATAGGGAAACACTTTGAACTCTGCCAGATTGATCCTCGCTCCATGTATAGTAATCTATAGGTATTTTTTTTATTAGGTTTGTAAGGCAGATTTAATTGGTCCTTCACAAATCCCAACAAGTATCAAACTTTTCTTTTCTTTAACATACATGGATTTTTTTTCCCTTTCTCTTTTAAAAGTAGATTTGTTAGTCATGTCAGGCAGTACAATGGAAATTTGGCAGTCTTTGTAAGTGATAGAGGGATGAAAAGAAAAGGTGTAGTGTCTGACTCAGAAAACTATCAGAAAGTTCGAGTTTCTTCCTGCCTTTTGTCTTGTTAACTCTGACTGCTCCATTGTGTGCTGCATTTGATAAATGACTGCAAGTGTTATTTTAAAAGAATGGAAAACAGTATTGTTAGGCAAGCTACAGTTTAAGTAATGTTTTACAAGATTATCAGAATGTGCAGACCTGCAATCGTTTTCTTCATTTAAACACATTAGTACTATCAATCTGTTACACTATGTGTTATATGTAAAAAAAAAAAAAAAAAAAAAAAAAGGGTTCTGGGGTAAAGTTTTAAAACGTTAAACATAACCCTTACTGATTCAGTTTATCCATTGAATTAAGGGATGGGCAAACCTTATTTATCCAGTTTTTTAAAATTATTTTAACTCCCAGCACCTTCAGCCTGTGGAATCTGAGATTTGTGAAAAACTGGAGGGGTCTGAGCATTCATGTATATGACTAAAAAAAACACTTTACATGTATTGTGTTGTTTACACACCTTATAAACTGATTTTCTGTTTCCACTGCCAAATGATTTGCATCTGATAACTGTAGTTTGTTAAAACATACAGTTCTTTAACTTGTGTACAACTAATCATCTTTCAGAATTTGTAATAGTATTGTGGGTAGCTTGGAAATTAAAGTTGAAACGTTTTTGGTTTAATTACCTCATGGTAAGTGTGTTGGCCAGTCATCAGTTGTAGTGCTTAGTGAATCTTCTATTGATACAGATTTTAATGTGTGACAAAAGGAAAAGATTTTATTCTGCCAAGGACAGATATTGTTCTCTCTTAGTACCATGTATTCATGCTGACTGTACAGCATAAACTAGGACTTTAAAAAAAAAAAATAATGAAAAGATGGCTTTTAATATTAGGGCAGCATTTAATAAAAATGATAAATGCAAATAGCTTAATAGAAAATATACAAAGAAAATTAAATTATATACAAAATAATGTGCACCATTTAAGCTGAGGAAGTATTTGAAATACATTTTGTGGCACTCGCCTTGCCAGGCATATGCATTCTATTAAGGTCATCTGTATAGTGATTGCTATTTTAAAATTATTTAGATAAATATTACAGATATTTTATCTATATTCATTGATATTTATACGGAAGCACTTTTCTTTTTTTTTTTTTTTTTTTTGCGTTTATCCCCATTTTTCTGTTTATTTATTGTGTATAATTTTGTTTTCTTTGTTGATTTTATAAATGCAACCAAGTCCAAGACTGCACACCCTGTGCAACCACTACCCTTGTTAATATAGTGTGAGGCACCATTTCTGACCATGCCACTTCCCTTTCTCATCACATTAGATCAGAGATTGTTTTATGTAAGTACGTACCTTACAGGTGTGTAATAACATTGAACTGGAGAGACTGCTTTTGTCTCTGAAAAGTTTGTCATCGGGACACAAAACATTTATATTTTATAGAGAACCGTATCTATTGTTGTGTATATGTACTGATTATACACGGAGTACAGTCATGTTCTATAGATAATCTGCACTGCTCTTTTTCATGATAAGATATGAACCTGAGTATCTACAGAACATGACTGTTTTAAGGTAAAAATACTAATAATAGTTACAAATGACATGCTTTTATTTTTGATCCAGACCAGTGCCAGTACAATTACCACCTTTTTATTTGCTTCTCAAACTACACAAGATAAGCTTTGAAAAGGAAATGTCACTTTGTAGTGTGGTATTGCACACCTTTTGGCCATTTTGTACTACTGTGAACGCTTTCATTTTTTCTTTTCTTTTTTGGTTCAAAGGTGCAGCTCATTGAAGTCTGAGAGGCTCAGCTTTTAAGTCTGTGAAAAGGTAAGATTATATTTATTTACTTTATATTACCTTAAGTAGTAGCTTGCTGTTCCAGTGAAGTTCTCTGTGGGAAGGACAAGCAATTGAAAGATTACTGCAGCGTGCAGATATTATGAGGAGACCAGGCGAAAGAGAGGAGAGCAGGCCAAGTAGGTCTTATCTGATACCAATTTCTATGGCCTTAGGCTAATGTGCGTTACATGTCAATGCACTTTATCGCTGAACTGTCTAAAGTTAAGAATGTAGATGCTTTCCAACATGATAAAATAATTGTGTTCTGTGAATGTTATCATCTGTCAAGCTTTAAGTATACTTTACAGATTGATATATGTTATAGCAAATAATGTGGGTTACACATTAAACAGTTACAGATTGCAGTTTAAATAATACAGACTTGCTTTAGCCTAAAAGTATAGTTTAATTATGAAATCCTTCACATACAATTAAGTTGCCTGCGTGATATTGTCAAATCAATAGTGGAAAAATAGTAGAAAATAATTAGTTATGATCCAATAAGGAAACCAGTCTCTTTTTCTCTTGCCTGGCGAACCTCAGTCTTTTTTTCGAATGGGGTAGAATTGTATTATATAAATTCTTGCTTTTTGCAGTGATCATGTCAGTTGACCACAGTTTACTCTTTAGTGAATAGACCCTGTAGATGCAGTGCAGAGAGTTACATAGCACCCAAATTGTATTTTTGTGGGAGTGGCTGTGGGTGGGGCTTTACTGGAACTTTTTCAGTGACGTTATGATCAATTAGTAACTGTTTATGCAAACTGCTAAGTCATTTACAACACGATTTGAGTATTTTATTTACACAAGTTAATATAAAAACATATTTACTGCAGTTTAAACTCACTTTGTTATTAGTTTTATTGCTGTGGAGCTTTTGTGATACACTCATACAAACTAAAAATTCTTAGCTCCCAGGAAAGAGGGACTAAGGGATTTGGTTGCAAAATAGGGACTATCCCTCCTAAATAGGGACACTAGGGAGGTATGGAGTTATGTATAGTTTCCATAGAGCTAAATCTTCAGTATATGTTCCTGAGGTAGTTTAAGAGATATATGACATGGCATTGATTTGCAAAATCTCTTAACTTGAACCCACTGCAAAATTCTCTTTTATAATCACTCAAACCATGTAATGCAACATGACCCTTCATTATGGAAGAATGTGATTTACAGCATAGCAGGAACCATATGACTTCTGATGATGTAATAAGTGGTACATTGCATGATCACAGTTTGTTCTAGCCATTGTTGTACATTGTGGTTCGAAGGTTTAGATCGTAAGTCCCAGAATAACTAAATCATTGGAATGAATAACTATTTGAATTATTGATGATATGTTTATTCCACTTTCTTAATATTCCTTAGGTAGTTTCTAATAACATTGATATCATAATGGTAAAATGACTTATCTTATATAGTTGTTGCATTTTAGTGACTGTGTTTCACGTGACATAACATATTTTTAGACAAAAAGATTTCCTAGTTTAAAGATTAATATAATGTGATATTGCTATTTTTTTTAAAGCACCAGATCTTAAATCAAGTTTCAATTTTGGTAGCTCACTCATGTCATATAAGTATTCTGCATTGGCTTCCTATTCATTTGAGAATATATTTTAAAATAGGCCACAACCTTCAAATCTTAAACAGTCAGGGTCTATTCTTCCTTTTTAGATCTTTAGCAGGAACAAAAATAAGAAAGGGGTAAGACTTGATTGACTTAAATCTTTTTTCAAGCTTAAGTTCCTTAAGTCTAACTACCGTATTTGCTCGAATATAAGACAAGGTTTTTTTCAGAGCAAAGGAAAAAGCCCCCTTGTCTTATATTCAAGGTCGTTTTTTAATCTGACCTCAAATCGAGGTCAGATTACAAGAGTGGGATCCAGGTCCCCAGCAAAGCTGCTGGGGACCTGGACCCCCCCCCCCCCCCCGCTAACAGCCGGTGGATGTCTGCGCAATGTGCGCAGACATCCTCCGCTGCCGCCCGGCACGACCGCCAGGACTTTTATGATGAAGCCGGGTCCTTCAGAGACAAGGGGAGAGAGAGACAAGGGGGGGGGGGGGCAGAGAGAGACAAGGGGGGAGGGAGGTGGAGAGAGAAAGAAAAGTTTGGGGGGAGGGAGAGACAACGTGGGAGGGAGGGGAAGAGCAATAACATGGGGGGAGAGAGAGAGACAATGCTGGGGGGGGGGGGAGAGAGAGACAAAGCTGGAGAAATGCAGTTTTTTTTAATATCATAATTTTTATTAAATATTAAAAAGCAATTTACATGTGAATATATACAAGTTAAACTTTTTTCCTATAGGGTAGTCTTATATTCAGGCTTAAAGTTTTTTTCCTAAAGTAATATCCAAAGTTTGGGGGGTTGTCTTATAATCAGGGTAATCTTATATTCAAGCAAACTGTAATTTCCTCAGGTCAGCTAGCTAGTGGTGTCTAAGGGACAGTCTAATCCATAAAATTCACTTTGGTGCATGTTGAAGACTACTGCTTGTTTAGTGCATAAGGTCCAATTAGCAGCACTGAGCATATAAAGATTTTTTTCCATTTAGTCCTGTGCTGGTGCAATAGAAAGCTTCCTGTCTGATCAGCAGCACTGATTCCTCCTCTTCATATGTAATACAGAGCTGAATAGAATGACAGGTACATAATGCAGATACACAGATAATATCCAGTGATCTATAATGCTGTCAAATAATAAAAGCTGAAATAAAGTGGTGAAAGATACATTACACAGACAGATAGAGCTTAGGCTAGTAGTGAAACATTGAAGATATGCTCTGGGTATCCAGATGAATAGGGTCCAATTAGCAATTGCCCACAGGAAATTAGACCAATGGTTCTATAACAGTATCAGTTCTGCCACCGCTTCTCAGGTAGCCCTGTTGAGCCTTTGAAAAAGGAACATCATAAGCGATCCCACATCAAGTGGTAGCTTTGGACTTATTTTGAGGCCATTTCAGGAGGCCCTCAAATTCCTCCCTTAAAAGGCAATAGGAGGGTTTTGGCTATAGCCGAAAAGTGCAATAATATAAAAATCATTAAAAATAATTAAAAAAAATTACTTGCTACATTAATTAATTACATAAAAAATAAAATAAATCAGCATAAACTAATATAAAATATGTGTATTCAAATGTAAAAAGCTTATATTAAAGTAAATATGTACTATTATAATTTATAACATTAATATATTATAATGGTAAATTAATATTTATGTGTTTAAAATATGTTTACTTTAATAATTTTACACTTTCCTATTCAGTTCTCCAACTAAAATCTGGAGAATTTATATGTGCGCATTTTGTACATGTTAACGAAGTTGGTGCATGTTCAGGGATGATTGGCGCATATTGTGTAATTGTCCCAATCCCAAAGCTTCCAATGATTCGGTTTACGAATGGCCCAATCAACCAATTTTTAACCCTTGCTTCCTTGCAAGAAAACTGATAGTGTCAGCACGAGGCAGAGAGAGACCATTGTTTTTGAGCCCACAGCGCACTGTCTGCTTTCCTTGGAAGCATGGCAGCTCACGGTCAGAGGATAAACTGGCAAGTACTGTCAAAAGTACATGCCAGTTTATCCTAACACTAGGGACAACTAACTTTTCACTTATGGTTCTAAATTGGAATCACAAGTGAAAAATAAAGTCAAGTGACCCTTTAGTTTTACTGGGGGAAAAGCTCAATGAAAATCACACATTATTATTTTTATGAATGGGTAGATGGAGAGGCTGATTCACCAATCTAGATAAATTTGTAGTTAGGTACACAGATTGGTATGTAGATGATCTGGAGAATATATTTAGAAGAATGTCCTCACCATTTTGAACAGAATTCAAATTCATCATATTCAATATACTTGTTGGTGGACACCTGTTTTTGAGAAGAGCCAAGAATTAAAATCAGTTGTACAGTGTATGCTAGTGCAAACTATCATTACTGTTCCTGGCCATGTACTGTATCAATCAACTAACTGATGAGTGCTCTTAACTATTTTTAATATATGTTAATGATCTTTGGAATGAGGATGTTCTAAGTGACCTGTATAAGTGGACACAGAAGTTATTTTTTTACTAAGCTCAGACTTTAATTCTGTCCTTGGACATATTTGCGATGTGATGACTCATTGCATGTGATCACTTTATTTCCCTTAAGCTTTGTAAAAGGCTTACTTTCCTTTTTTTAAATTCATTGTTAAGTTATGGTAAATAAGGTTGACCGGAATAGAAAATATAAATCATAAAATAAACTTTTTTCTGTAAGTGATAATTCCATTCCATATTGCAGAAAGTAAAATGTGTTATGACATAGAGCATGGAACATAAAATGTATCTATACATGCAAGTCTGCCCCTAGTAATCAAAGGAAACAACAACATAAAGTCCAGACTGGTGAAATATGGAAGCTGTTCCCCGGGTCTAATGCCAAAAAACATATGTACCTAAAAATAACTAGTGGTATTTGAAATTAGAGTGTTGATTTATTATATATATATCTTATATATTAATGTGAAGATATATGTAGAGAACAAGCATTCATTATATAAATCAGTGTTCTAATGTACTGAGCCAGATTAACTGAGAAACACCAGCTCTATCCCTTTTAATCATGGGCGTCCGCAGGGGGGGGGCAATTCCCCTAAAATTCCCCTAAAAAAAAATATATATTTTTTTATTTTTTATTATTATTTTTTTTTTCTCAGTGTGTACTCTAGTTGTCCCTAGGGGACTGCACACCAGTTGCTGGGGTAGGAGGTGACACCCAAAGCTGTTGCTCTCTGCAACTCTGCTTGCTGTAATACTGGTCTCCCATCCACATTGGTGCAGGTCTCTGCAGCTGTCAGTCATGCTGCATGGAGAGCCAGAGACAGGTGTGCCTGGGGATATGAAGTTATAGCCCCTCCATGTGGCAGCATGGCTGACAGAAGAGAGCCTGCAGGGGAAGATACTCAGAGACCATAGCTGAGCCTCTGTAACAGGTAGGAAGAGCTTATAATAGCTTTAAGGTACATGGCAGAGTGGGGTAAATCCAAGGAGGTCCCTCCCATTTCCCTGAGGTCTCCATTTGTCCAGTCTGAGCAGTTCTTCTGACCAGGCTCTGCTCACATCAAAATGGTGACAAGTGGATGGGGCAGAAAAGATAATGGAGGATAAAATGATGTGATAGATGGAAGCAGATTGCAAACAAAATGGGATGACATGGGGCAGAAAAGATAATAGAGGATGAAAAGAGGTTATTGATTGGAGCAGAATACAGACAAAATTGTGACATGGGGCAGAAAAGATAAAATGTAGGTGAAAAGAGGTCACTGACATGGAGGAATAAAACACATAAAATGATGGGGAAAGAGATGGAAAACATGGAGGAATAAAACATTTAAAAAAGGGTGAAAGAGAAAGAAATGTCATGGATTTAGGAATTTGGGTGTTTAGGGAATCTGTTGCTTTGTGTTTATATTGTGTGCTATAGTGTTGTATCTGGTACTGTGGGGTTATATTGTGTGCTATAGTGTTGTGTCTGGTGCTGTGGGGTTATATTGTGTGCTATAGTGTTGTATCTGGTGCTGTGGGGTTATATTGTGTGCTATAGTATTGTATCTGGTGCTGTGGAGTTATATTGTGTGCTATAGTGTTGTATCTGGTGCTGCTGGGTTATATTGTGTGCTATAGTGTTGTGTCTGGTGCTGTTGGGTTACATTGTGTGCTATAGTGTTGTGTCTGGTGCTGTGGGGTTATATTGTGTGCTATAGTGTTGAATCTGATGGTGTTGGGTTACATTGTGTGCTATAATGTTGTATCTGGTGCTGTTGGGTTACATTGTTTGCTATAGTGTTGTATCTGGCGCTGTGGGGTCATATTGTGTGCTATAGTGTTGTATCTGGTGCTGTGGGGTTATATTGTGTGCTATAGTGTTGTGTCTGGTGCTGAGAGGTTATAATGTGTGCTATAGTGTTGTGTCTGGTGCTGTGGGGTTATATTGTGTGCTATAGTGTTGTGTCTGGTGCTGTGGGGTTATATTGTGTGCTATAGTGTTGTGTCTGGTGCTGAGAGGTTATATTGTGTGCTATAGTGTTGTGTCTGGTGCTGTGGGGTTATATTGTGTGCTATAGTGTTGTGTCTGGTGCTGTGGGGTTATATTGTGTGCTATAGTGTTGTGTCTGGTGCTGAGAGGTTATATTGTGTGCTATAGTGTTGTATCTGGTGCTGTGGAGTTTCAGCTAGAGCTCTGGATATTTATCTGGTGCTGTGGTTTATATCTTGTGTCATGGGTTTTTAGCTGGTACTGTGGGTTAATATCTGGTGTTGTGGGTCTATATCTGGCACAGTGGATTTATATTTGGTGCAGTGAGACTATATCTAGTGTGGTTGGTTTATATCTGGTGCTGTGGATCTATATTTCGTGCAGTGAGGCTATATCTAGTGTGGTTGGTTTATATCTGGTGCTGTGGATCTATATTTGGTGCAGTGGCTATATCTAGTGTGGTTGGTTTATATCTGGTGCTGTGGATCTATATTTGGTGCAGTGAGGCTATATCTAGTGTGGTTGGTTTATATCTGGTGCTGTGGATCTATATTTGGTTCAGTGAGGCTATATCTAGTGTGGTTGGTTTATATCTGGTGCTGTGGATCTATATTTCGTGCAGTGAGGCTATATCTAGTGTGGTTGGTTTATATCTGGCACAGTGGATCTATATTTGGTGCAGTGAGGCTATATTTAGTGTGGTTGGTTTATATCTGGCGCTGTGGATCTGTATCTAGTGCAGGGTTTATCAACCCTTTCATTGCCTTCACTGATAATGACAAAGCTCCTCCACTTCATAACAACTTGTCAAAAAGAGGCGCGGCGCAGAAAGGATGACGGTAAAATTATGCCTCCCCCCTGAAAAAATTTCTGCGGATGCCCATGCTTTTAATAGCATTCAACAGTGGCACCCTCAATGTGGAAGAATAAATCCCCTGTCAAGCTGGCCTACAACCTGCTTCCACCACAATAGAAGTTTTTCAACCTGAACCAGTTTATCATTGTTGTTGAGCCTGGGACTCAGAGGATCCTTAGTGGTGTCAGCCAGTTGTAGGACTATATAGCAAAGTCTTTAGCAGACAACATATCTTTAATGGTTCTTTGATTACAGTTAGGAATAATCAACAGCTAACTTTATGTAGAAGATGATATAGCAGGGTTCACAGTTCTCATTGAGCAGCATAATGTTGGTTCACAGATACAGGCTGTAGAAGAGCTTGCACTCCAATGAAAGTGACTGTGAGCTATAACTGTATTGCAGAAACTTACCATTTCCAAAGGTTTGGAAAAGATAAGTACTATAGCACAGCCATAGCAGAGCTTGTACTTCACAGAAACAGAAAGCAGATGAACACTGAGATCCAGTATGCAGCAAAGCTAACACTTCATGAAGGTTTACTAGATTAGAAGTATTGTTCAGTCTGATGCAGAGCTTGCAGGTCAGGAAAATCAGCATGAAATAAATATCCAGAATAACTAGAACCACTTAACTGAATGTCAAAACTAGCAGGAGGTATAAGGTGCCAAAATGGAGAATCCAGGAGAATGGTCAGGAGAGCCAGGATCAGATAAAACAGAGGAAAAATCATACAAGCCAGGACTGGTACACGAGAAGACTTACACAAACAGGAAGAATCGGTACACAAAGATCACAGGAAACATGATAGCGCTGAAACCAAAGTAACAGCAACCACAGCAGGTCAGCTGAAATGCTGACCTTTTAAAATTTGGCACCCAGTCTGCCCACCGCTTGTCATAGTAGGCTCAGTATTGACAGCGCATCAAGCGCTGATATAGGAAACAGTGCTGCTGGTCAGACCAGAATCTACTTGGCTGTCAAAATTCACTGTGATATCCACAAATGTATGGATTACAAACTCAGATTCAGGTAGCTATATGCATTCGCTGGCGAAATCATTATATTTGCCTGGATTCGTCTGCCACCTAATCAATCATGGTGGCCTAATCTTTCAAGGTTCTGGGTTAAAAGGATGGGTGTGCATTTATTCAAATTCAAACAGCGGTGCCAGTTTCCTATAGCATGTGACGAAATGGGTGAACTGTGCTCCGTTGGTTAAGTGGCATCAACACAAACAAAAATGTGGTGTATTCAATGAAGGGTGAGTTGAACATTTCACCTCACCAACTCAACTATACATTGTGCAGGGCCAAACTTGGTGAGCTGTCCTTCTAGATAAGTTCAGCTGGCCATGGTTAATGCAGAGATAAATCTATAAAGCCCACTGTTTTAACTATGCATCATGCAGGGCACAATTTTCTGCAAGCCCAAACCAGGTGAGTTTTTCCTGTAACTAGAACAGTTACGTAGGTAAGATGAAATGTTCTCAACTTTTAGTGAATAGAGTTGGCCACTCTCATGTCTAAATTTTTCCCAGAAAAACCAAAGTGACTGACTTAAGACAGAAATTAGACATCATACTATATGTAGAGAAATATTTTTGTAATGATGTTCTTTCAGTTCAGAACTCAGGGTTCAAGCAGCAGGCCTGTTGTTCTGGGGTCTTCCAAACCCAGAAACAGATGTTAAACATACTTACTGAAGGATGTGTGTTGGCTTTATGTACATGTAGAAATTCCTCCACAATAGAGCTCACCTCCATCACAAAAGTTTGCTTTTTAGCAATCAACTCATACTTAACACAAGCACAGGATACTGACTGAAAATATATTACTTTAGGGCCTATCCCTTCAATCACAATTAGAAGTTCAAGTGAAAAAAGTTGAGTTACTCTGTAAATGACTGTTCTATAAACACATATCCATAGAATGATTTCTTTATGTTATTTTCCTTATGTGAAATTATTTAGTAGACTGTATATATAAGTCCTTAGATAAGTTATGTGATTCATGTGTAAGAGTGATTACATGTAATAATATATAAGCAAGGGGTTTACTGAGGGATTATACAAAGGACCGGGAGTACACTAAATAGCACTTGGGGCCAATATTTGAGTTGTAGAGTAAAAAGTCACAATTGTTTCAGGACACTGATTGGAATAACGTTTGATATTCTAGATTTTGCATTTCCAAGAAGCTCAGTGATATTTTGTGTCTCATTAAATGCTGAAAGCATTCTATGGTCTTGCATAGCAGACATACATGCAATCAGAGTAGTTACATGGGAAGATATTTTTATCCGCATATGAACTGTGTTGAAACCATAAGAGGATTTCCCATGTACAACCTAAACATCTTAGGGAATTACTGATGTTAAATAACTAACAGCAATTTAAAGATGTTTTAAGCAGCTGCCAAGGCTCTGATCAAAGTTTACTTCCATTATGTGTGTGAAAAATATTGGCTTTTTTTCTGGACAAAGTAGTTTTTTCAAATTGATCATAACAAAAAGGTTTTCATTCTTGACTATGAAGGGGCTCTGTTTTGGAAAATGGCGATGAGGTTTGTGTGTTTGTTTTCTAATCCATTCCTTTTCTAGTGGAATTGGTAATGAGTATTTGTTAAAATGACATTACTTACGTTTGCCAGCTTCTTTTCCTTGTTTCACAGTTCCAGAGAAAATGTGCATGCCCATAATCCTTTGTAACATGGAAGTTATCATGTTGGTTCAGGCCTTGAACACTAAGTAGCCAATCCAAATACAGATTTGATTTGAAATATGCCACTGAGGTTTTATTTTTATTTGTATCTCTCCATGTTGCTTTCATTTACATGACACTACAGTTTTTATTAACCTTTTACTTCTATTGACACGTATCTGGAGCAAAGCTGACATGTATCTTTTCATATGTACATGGGATTTACATTCAACGCTGTGTCTCAGACAGGAGTGTGTGCTAAGCCAATCATAACAGATTTTAGTATGTTTCCATATTGATTCAATGTAAAAATAAGGGTGCAGTGACACTTGGAGACGCTGAGGATAAAAGGTGTATTTTAAAAAGTACATGATTGTTTATCACCATACCAGGGTCATGTGAACTAAAAAAAAAAGTTTAGTTTAGACATAGATGGATGTTCATCACTGGAATGCAAAAGATGCCTTACTAGCTTGAGAGGCTCCCCCCAACACGGGAATCTTTTGTTCCATTAGTGATTGCAGGGTGCTGGAAATACAAACCAGTTAGTGTCTGTAAATAATAGCGTGCTAATATGGAGTACCTTTTCCATTTTCATTCCCAAAATAAACAGTTTTTAGTATCCATGTATAAAATATACATACCATTCGTTCAGCTATCATCCCAGACAAATATTCCCATCCCTGTGGGATCTAAGAGCAGCCATATTGTGATCTATATGCCACCGTATGATTGACTTCCGTGTGATACACCATATGTAACGTTTTCTCTTATATTAAATAAATAAATATATATATATATATATATATCATTTTGCTTGGAATAAGAAGGATACAGCACAATAAGCTGTGCTGTGGATCCTGCTGCAGGTGAGTGCAGTAGGATGCCCTCTGTCAGATAAGGCCACTATGAGTGGCTTCAGTCTGACAGAGCTAATGTAACCGATGCTATGGTTACATTGAACTTCCAGGTTCAGGCATGCCTCCGCAAAGTCCCGAGTGATTATGTGAGTTTTCACAATGTTTCCTCAGGGACCCAAATAGTCTCTAAAGAACCTGATCAGGTCTGTACCATTGTATTCATGACTCTCGTTCACTCTTTTTCATTTTTACAAATGAAAAAATGAGATGTGGTCAAAACATTGATTTTTTTTATTTATAAATATGATGAAAATGTAATATAACATATAATATTTACTGTAATATTTTAAAAAAGGAAACAAATACAAATTGTGTGTCTTCTGCATAAGGACTGGCTTTCATTCTCAAACACCATGTTTCCCCACATTAGAAATATCTCTAATTATCATTTTTTGACATTCATGTTCCTTTAATTTGAAATGAATGTTAACACTCGTTGCCTGTGATTTATAGTGGGATCCAATGGCGATGGCCTCAAATGTCTCTGGTGTAATTTACTCAAGTCGTGTAAATGATTGTAAAGATATACAATAACAAAATATTTGGAGTGTCATTTAAGTATGTTCACATATTAACTGTTGGATGGCAGCCTAGAATACACCGTCTCTTCTACTTAATAGCCAGAGGCGTGACACTTCCTTTAAGCTATTTTAACGAAGAGTCAGATATTTCCCTCTAGTAAACTAACTACTTTATAAATCCATTTTCTATGAGAAACAAGCGTTTGGACTTGATGCGACTTTTGTGAGAGTCTATTACTCCAATGTGAAGCAGTACAGTAATAACTCTGGAATGTTCAGTTTCAACATTTAGTGCCATCAGCACCCAATAGAGTCTCCCTATTATATATAAGTGACAATTAATATAACCTGATGCTCTTGTGTGGTCATAAGTATAAGTGTAATTTCTGACCAATAAAAAGATTGATGTTCGAATCATCTTCAAAAGCCAATTTGGATAGAATATTTAAAGTGTTCCAATAGTAAGTGTGTCAGTGTTTAATTTCCACTACCTGGGTGAAATTATGAAATTATGAAACATATACTATTTATAGAATTGTTACAATAATGTTATTACTCAGCCATTAGTAAAATGTAGGTATTTCTTTAGATACCACTATTTTGATCATGTCATATAATTTACTATAAAAGAAGAAAGAAACATTGAAAGATTGAAAATTGAAAAATAAAACATGTTTTATAACTTTTACTTGAATTTTTTTTATATATATATATATATCTACAATAGCTAATGCAAAAAAACTGCTGAATAGATACTAATATTTGTCCTCAGTTTAGGAGTTTTAAAAAAAAAAAATGCAAGTTATAAGACAATAAGTACAAGTAGCGCATTGCTTTTTCCAAAACATTTTTAGAATTACATATAGTGACATTGTAGCCCTAGCTCTAACCCAAACCCTAAGACCAACTTAAAAAAACTAACTTTTTAAAAAAAATTCTGGGAGTTAGGATTAGGGGTAATGACTTAACAACACGTCAGTTGTTGTCAAGGTGTTAAACAAAAATTTGAGATTCCTCTTCCATGTGTGTACCTTGCGCTTCAATGATGTAACTATAAATGTGAATCTACGAGCTGGCACTGTAACCAGTCTGCTGGTTTTCAACTATGTCAAATATCTTCTTGCTCTCTTATAGACTATATGAAACCCTACATATTTATGGTTAACATTCTGAATTCCCGAATGGTCGAAATAACATTGCTTTGGACTACGGTTGATGCAGCATTCATTGGGTTAATGGAAGTCTCTATACCCTCGCCTTGCTATAGATGCAAGCGGTAGTACCTGCATGGTTTTGGAAAGTAATCAACAAGAGAAAGGAACAGAACACACCCATAGTGACTAATTGTCTGTAAGGTTATTTGCAAAAAGGATTAACAAGGTAACGAAGCTGATGTATTTTTTCTGGCAAAAAAAGGTAGCAATGTCTGACAGAGATATTATCTTTAATATTAACGCTTCAGTGGTGTTATCAGTGTGGTTTTATTAACTACCTTAAATATGTTATTAGTATGCTTAACTAAGATTAACTACTCTTCATAGCATAATAAATATATTTAAATCATCAGTATGATAAGTTATGAATTGGTGTAACAGTTAATTGAATTAAACCATCTACAAAAATGGTGACTAACAGGAAGCATTGTATTGTTGCTGAACAAGTGAACAGTAACTACCATCATTTGGGTAACCACACAGAAGTACATAGACTTACTTATATCACCCTTCTCATGTAAATATATAATTATATTATTGGGTTTTATTAAAAATTGCAATATGTGTTTATTGTAGTAATGACCTTGAATCCCCAACATACATTTCTTCTGTATGACCTATTTAAATAGGAACTACTACCTCCCTCCAGTCTTAGAATTACGCAGGAGGTAACTTGTCCTGTGTAGGATCATTCAGAAGCGGTTTAGATATATTTTGGAAGTCAAACATTGACTTCCAGGATGGATTGTCGCAGAGATAATTATCTGTGACTTGGCAATGCTGATGATGCCGAAAACACCTCCAGCCAGGGAGGAGATGATCATCTCGTCTCCACTCATTGACTGTGTGGCATGCCATTGACATCTTCAGATCCTCTCTCTTTGCTACTGTTATATGGAACCACACCATCCTTTCCTTTTGAAAGTGACCATTTAAATTACTTTTAGTGTGGCAGATGACCTCATTAAAAAAATAGGGTTTACTCCCACTTCATTCTACGTTAAACTTGTCTGAGCTCCTTAGTATGATAAGTAATGTACTGAAATGTCATTTCTCTGCCACAAAAAAAATGAATTCACACTCTTTCTAGGCATTCCTTTTAGAATGAGCAAAAAAAAAAGGGAATAAGGGGGGCTAATGGAAGTGGGACAGGCAACATGCAGCAGAGGTTAAACAATAGTAACACACAAACCACTGTAACAATAATAGAAAAAAAACAAGGATGAAACCCACGCAAAGAATGACCCACAAACCAAAAGCACCCAATGTGCTTTTATAATTAAGGATTTATTTTATTTCTCAAATTGTTTTACCTGGAAATATACATTGAAATTTTGCGCATTTTCAAAATATGTCCAAGGATAATTATTCCAATACTCTTTTTAGCTACATGTGGCTACAAACAAGCAGCACTCAAATAAAACTTTCCTTTTAAAATAGGAAGTGTCTGAATTCTACAGATAATTGATATGCTATAATGGTCATAAAAAGAAAAAAGTCAATAGTGTGGACAGTATTTAAAATGGTTAAAAGAGTAAATATTTATTAAAGCAGCACTTATATAAAATCATGCATGCCAGTATTAAAATACAATTTAAACTTTATATAATAAATGCCCCTGGCCATGTGTTTCTATCACACGATGGCCACCACAGGATCTGCTTCAACCAATGTCCAGTGGATGTGTACCGAACAATTGTCAAAGCATGGACTGAAGAAGGAGCTCCAAGACCAAGCAGGGCAGAATAGGTAGTCATCAAATCATTTTCAATAAACGTACAGCCAAAAGTGTTATGTTTAACAAATTTAGCAAAAGGGCTTTATTGGAGGGAGCTGAGGAGATAAGAACTTAGCCACATGACCAGTGAACATACTTGATTAGGTGACCCATGGCTTGATATTTATTACTTTGCAGATTTTGCCTGTGCATTAGGTGTTACAACACCTCACTTACCCACCAGACATTACATTGGGAATGTCTGGGTAAATTAACTATGGAGTGAGAGTAGGATGTAGACCACAGAACAGTACAAGTTATCACAAAGTGGTGTCTATAAATGATACAGTTTTGAAGTAGCAGTTTCCCTTTAAGTAGTTTGCTCCAGTACTTCTACCAACTACTCTGCACTTGAAGCTTTAATTGCGTTTAATAGTACTGGTCTGAACAAGCCAGTCTGAGCAAGCCAGTCAGCCTTTCACGAAGTCTGATTTGTTATAAGCATGTATGTCTAATTTTGTTTTACTTGGCACAAATTTTTAGTGCTGCAGTATTTAATAACTCATTAAAATAATTTCACACATAGCTGTCCAACTCTTCAAGCTGTTTACATTTTGACACATGTATCTACTGCATCTTTTTTTTTTTTTTGTAGCATGTATCATCTTGTGAAACAGAAGTATTTTCTGCAGTCCAATTTAACTACATAATTACTGTCTAATTTAAAATTTGTCATGAGAGCTAATATATATGTCTTTCTGCTGTAAATTCCAAAAGACCTTAGCATTGGCTAAGAAATTAAATATTGCCCCAATGTTAGAAAAAAAGCAATGGGAGCTATTCACTAAAAGTAAGTTGTGAATGTGAGTAGTGCACATTACATCTCATTTGGGTCTATTCACTAAAATTCAACTTTGGAGGTCTAAGTCAAACTCAGCTTTGATCATTTCACCTCCCATTGCTTTCAGTGGGGAAGATTCAAACCTGGGTTGCTTTTTTCTAAGTCAAACTCTAGTGCCGAATTTGACTTAGTGTCAAAATGACTCAACGTAGACTTTTAGTAAATAGACCAAGCGACTTAACAATGGTTGTGCAGGGACAAGTCTGGTGAGTTTCTCCCATCAGAAGATATAATTTTTTTTTTTTGTTAATATAAGTGCACCCTTTTTCTTTCACCAAAAACTCCTTCCAGACTAATGTTTTTAGTTCAAACGATTGCTTCAGTCTGAAAAAAAATCCTTAACAAATAAATCGATGGCTATCAATAAAAGTTGGCACTTTAAACATGTAATATTCATTTATTTATTAACTTATTTTTTGTTGTTGCAATACTTAATTTGAAAACATAACTTTTGCAAGCTTTCTCTTGGGGATGGATCCAGCCCACCATGACAACCATAGCTAAAACAAAAAGATGTGAGTACCCAGGATACAGTCTGTGGCCTCCCATAGAGATGCATGGGGATGCCCAATGTACATATGCAGTGACATCATACTACTCTTCTGCCATTCCAATCACTGCTGCCAAAAAAATAACAGGAAAGCAGTTACTAGCTTCTAAATTAAGTTGTTATGGTACATCATCATGAACTGATGACTCAGTATATCTGCACTGATTCTCTTGCTAGTTCACAAAAGCAGAGGGAGGAATCTTTGCAAGAGATTCCCAAGGAATGCCTGCATTCATGTCTATGCAACCCCCATGTACAATACACTGGTTAGTTTCATGCGTGGAGAGACCCTTTAAGGCTTGTAAACTAATTACGTGAAAATGTTAAATGAATAAATTATCTGTTGCAAACTACTCAGAAATCTTTGTGATGCAATGTCCAGTCTGTAATTCATATACTAACTAGAGTCTGGCTAAGTGCACATAGGAGGGTTAACACTGCAAAGTCATGCAAGAGCTTAAAACTGTTTTGAAAATCTCATATCATACAGCTGTGGAACATCAGACAGACACTACACATTGGACTAATTTAGAACTTATTTAAATCATGAGAGAGAAACAACAAAGACTCTAAGAAAGGAGTTCGTCCTCAGTTGCTTTCCCTGCATCAAGCTTGGTTAAAAGCGAAGGAATCAACCAGCTGCACTTAATAGACCCCGGCACACAGTGATCTCATTTGTACTGACCTGCCTTCTGGCACATTCAATTCATATGTAAAATATTTAATTCCTCCCACCCCCCCAGCAAAAAATATATATTTTGAAGCAGACAGTGATAACAATTATGTAACTGGTTATACATGCCATGGGGAAAAAAATCTGAAACCTTCTTGATTGATTTATATTTCTCTTATAAATCAAAAGTCATCAGATTGCTATGTGTGATTTCTGTAAATGTAACCAAATAATCAGGATCAATAACATGTTGTCATCTCGGTCTCAACTGGAAATCCTGCAAGCACTTTCCCAGTGTTATGTAGAATAGTTCAAGAGAATTAATTAGTGCCACAAAATAGCTAATAGGTAGAAAGAAAGAGTGAACTAAAATAAAATTACTCTGCATGTGTAGATATGTCCCTATGTTTATTATAGAGCTCAATCAAGTGGGGGTGGCACCATGACCATGTATGCCATGGCAATATATAGAGGTATGTAATGGGTTAATTGGTTGATGTCACTGCATGTCAGCACCAAGCACAAAGCATAAGCAATACTTTTGGGTCTATTCACTAAAATCCGAGATTGGAGGTCGAGATAAGTACTAATCTTGACCTCCAAATTTAAACAGACTCTCCACCCACTCTAATGCCTAATTTTAGCCTCGCAAAATGGTATTCACTAAAGTTTTTACGAGGTCGAAATTTGGCGACATGTAGTATGGTCAGACTTGACCTCCCAAGTCGACCTCTTGAGATGTTGTGTACACCAATTTTTTTTTTTTTTTTAATGTTTTCTATGGATCTTGATGGTGAGACTGGAGGTTGACTTTGGGGAGTCATGGCAAGAGGAGTTGAATTCAGATGCTAGTGAATAATTCGAGAAGAAAATGAAAGTTGACCTCCAAACCTGACCTCCTCAAACTCTTCTCGAATTTTAGTAAATAGACCCATCGAGCTCATTATATAAAGTTGGCCAATGCATATGCTGTTATCACGAAGACAATTTGCCTATATATTTGAAGAACTAGATCTTGTAGTTCATTTTGTATACTCGAATGTTAAAATATTGTTGTGCTCGTTATTCAATGGTCACCAGATTCTATAGAAACAAATCTCGTTAATGGAAACCTTTTTACAAGAAACAACTATTTATGAGGATAAAATAAAAGGATACAACAGTCAATACTTGATGTTGTACAAAATATATAGAGAATATGTGAATATCTGAACAGCATCCAAGATAAATGCGTGCTGTTGCTTTTCCAAGCTTTGATTTCATTGCCTTGAGCAACATTGCAGAAGATACAGCTCCAGGGAACAGCCACGAATACCTCTCTTTTGTAATGATGTACAGGCATATAAAAGGAAAGCATGTAACAGATCATTATCGAACTGGCCTGCTACCCTCATCCCTTGGGTTACTGATCTGATTACAAATCACAACCAAGTTTAAACATCTGAATTTAGCTATAGTTAAAAAAGAAAAAAAAAGGGACTGATTGCCAATCTAAAATAATTTGAGGTCTATTTTTAAACCAGAATAGGATCTGTAATCATTTTCAATGCACTAGAGAGGTTTATATATTGTCAGTCTTGCAATTCTTTCTTTCCATTTAATGATTTTCTATTCTCTGTTTACACAGAAATTGTACTATTGTAATATGGCTTGGCTGTTTATATACTGTTATATTTAAATTACAGTTTTAATACAGGAACCATTGTATAATTGTTTACATCTGACATAATGTCATTCTTGTATAAGAAATAATAAGAAAAGAAAATATGTTGATACAGATGTTTGCAAACAATTTTAAACCTTGTGTGTAGAAATGATGTCGAACATATTAAAACAAGCAAACAGCTGTACTACAATCAACATATATTTTTATTATTGTCATTTACGTGAACCATGAAAGTATTTATTAGCTGCTGATGACATAAGAAATTCTGATTGCTATACCGTGAGCCATAGTTTGCAAAGCATGATGGTATGGGCACCAAACTGTACAGATAGGAATGGGAAATAAAATAAACACAAAGCACATAATCTATTCATTTTGGATAGCATGTTGATACCTTGTCCTGCTGTTGTGAATTCTCACTCTGTTGTCACAATCCTCTGAATTCTGGAGAGAAACATATTGTGTGCATGAGCAAGATAAGTAACAAACCCACTGTGCTGTGTGAGAATGCAACTGTGCAAGAACTCTGTCAGCACAACCGCGCATGTAAGGTGCTGGATGCAGATTAGTGATGACACTGTCTTTCTGAGTACATACCTCGTATCATGTTAAGTCTCCCAATAACATACCTCCCTACCTGCATAGCAAACCTGGACTCGGGGTGCAGGGCTGAGGGGGTCGCAGGTCAGCGCTACCTTTAATCCCTCCCCCAAGCTTTTTCCAGGCATGGGAAAAGGAAAAGGCTTTGACTTTGGTTATATTAGTTTTTACCCTGTATCAGCAATAATAAATGCAATCCCATCTGTGGAATACAAATATACTCTTTTTTTCTTTTTCTATTACCTTGAATAATCATCAAAAGGAAATGAGCAACATGATTTCATACACCTTGAAGGAAGCCCCAGGTGGGGGGCAAAGTGTGTCACATTTTGTTTCAAACTAAAAGTCTCCTCTGAAATTGTGTTAGATATACTGGAGCATACCATTTGTATTACCATCGTGCATTGGCAAGTCTGGTTATAACATTGGCAAGTCTGGGACAGATTGTAAAGACTGGGGGAACATTGGCAAATAAAAGGCAATAGAAACAAGAAATTGTATTTTTCTGTATGGCATGTACCTATTGTGTTTATGCTTTATGTTTTTGCTAAAATATAAGACAAGGCTTTTTACAGGACAAATGCTCTGAAAAAGACTGCTCATCTTACATTTGAGGCCGTCTTGTAATCATACCTCCCTAGAAGTCTGATTATAAGAATAAGATCCAGGACTCCCCAGAGCATGTGTCTGCCCCTGCTAGAAACAGGGAATTAAGTGGGTGTCTTGGCAGTCCTGTGAGGTTCATTGGCTAGTCTGAGGATGAATTTGTAAGTATGGTCACAGATTGACAATCTAGGGATGCATTGGCAAGTCTGGGGGGCAGATTCACAAGTCTGGGAATCCATTTGGAAGTCTGGGGCCAGATAGACAAGTCTGGGGCTAATAGGTAAATCTGAGGGACAGACTGGCAGGTCGGGTTGGCAGATTGACAAGTCAGGGAATACATTGGCAAATCTTTAGTCAGATTAGCAAATCTGGGGCCAGATTGACAAGTATGGGGGTAGACTGGCAATTCTGGGGGCAGATAGGTAAGTCTAAGGGGCAGGTTGGCAAAACTCTTATTCAATATATATATATTTATATGTATATATATATATATATATATATATATATATATATATATATATATATATAATACACCCATTATATATCACTAAAGTAGCAATAAAACAATAATAGTTTAGAAATAAAATATTAATTTCAGGTATGGACACTAAATATTTAAAAGAAGTTCTATATTTTGTTCTAAATTAATTTTTAACAATTACAATGTTTTTCTACTTATCGAAAGGTTACAGAAGATGGAACTTTCCGACTTAACGCACTTAGAGCTTTCTTGCTTATCTACTCCATTATGCAAATTTCAAGTACCCACCTACTTTTATGGATAAATGGGAACAAGATTTAGGCTCCACTCTAAAATCAGATGAATGGCAGGAAATATTGGGAACTATTAAAAAACTATCAATATGGGTTGACCATAGAGAACAAGACTTCAAGATGGTACTTAACTCCTATTAAATTGTATAAAATGGGTATACGTGATTCTGCCTTATGATGGAACAATTGTGGCTATGCTGGAACTTATATACACGTATGGTGGCTACGTCCTGAAGTGAACAAATTATAGTCCACAGTTAATGATTTAATATCTTAACTCTTGAGTAAACCAGTTCCTTTATAACTCTGGGCCTATCTATTATACAAAGCCAATTAAAAGTTTTAAAAAATGTAAAAATAAATTCATTGCTAGACTGACCCTAGTCACCAGACGCTCCCTAGCAACTTTCCGTAATACATCATCAATTCTAAATTTTGAAATAATGAAATAAAAAAATGAAAGCTACAGTAGAGATAGATCGCCGAGCTGCGTCAGTCCATGATAATTTCAGTTCATTTCATAAAATCTGACATCGGTGACATTGGCCTGGTTCAATAACACTTTATCACATAGTAACTAGTAATTGAACTTAGCAAAAAAACATATTGTTCTCCTGAGGCATAATTGTAATTGCATATATTGTAATTAACATAAATTTATTATACATTTATTTAATATTAGATAAATAATTTATATGTATTAATTAAGCATATATATTTAAATTAAATAACCACTATAACTCCCCTTTCTGATATGATACTGGTTTTATATATATATATAAATCATGTAAGCACGAAAAAGGTCATTTATCTGTCATCAAATAAGGCACTAGCACTACCACGCCTGGAGAATTGATTAAAATATTATCTGCACAAACTACCGTATTTGCTCGAATATAAGATGACCCTGATTATAAGACGACCCCCCAAACTTTGGATATTCCTTTAAGAACAAAAACTAAAAGCCTGAATATAAGACTACCCTATAGGAAAAAAAGTTTAACTTGTATATTTGCACATGTAAATTGCTTTTTCATATTTAATAAAAATTATGATATGAAAAAATGCATTTCTTGTTTTTATTTCCTTTTATGTGCCAATGCTGCCCCTACCCCCCAGATGTGCCCAATTCTGGCTCTCTCCCCCCAACGCTGCCTCTCTCCCCCCCTCCCTCCCCCCAACGCTGCCTCCCCCCCCTCCCTCCCCCCAAGGTTGTGTCTCTCTCCCCCTCCCTCCCCCCAATATTGTGTCTCTCTCCCCCTCCCTCCCTACCTCCCTCTCTCCCGCCAACATTGTCTCTCTCACCTCTCTCCCTGGTGGCTAGTGGGGGGCAGCCGGGGGATGTCTGCATGACACGTGACCTCCCGGCTTCCATCATAGAAGTCCTGACGGATGTGGCGGGCAGCAGCGGAGAATGCTTTGCGCAGACATTCCCCAGCTGCTTGAGAGGGGAATCCAGGTCCCCTGCAGCTCTGCGGGGGACCTGGATCCCAGTCTTATGGTTAGACCTCGATTTCAGGTCAGACTATAAGACGACCTTGAATATAAGACGAGGGGTCTTTTTCAGAACATATCTGACACCTATTACTAAAACAGTAAAGAAGCATGATAAAACAGAACTATATAGATCATATCTGAATATACTTTCCTGGTTAAACACTTTGTTATTATTATTAGCTACATTGCTTGCTTGCAGTGTCTAGCATTTTTTTGTATTAGCTACATTCTCACCAAAAAAAAAATCCTTAAATTCTGTCAAACCAACAACAAAAAATGATAGTAATTTTAGTATTTGAGAAATGGTCCAGAAAAGGGATCTGGAAACACTCTATTTATATTACCACAAAGGACATTAGTAACCCTCAAATGTGTTTACATTGTTATCAGGGCAGGATCATGGGCTGATTTACATATCAGAAGTGAAAGCTAAGAAAAATGCTCTTAACGCCACATAAATCATTGTAACCCCACACCTGTGAGAAACTCCAACACGCCATCATAACGCTTACCATAAAATTCTGTAAGTGCTTAGTTTTGAAATTCCTTTTTTTAATTTGTGTTTTCTCAGCTCTAGGGTTCCAGGTTTCATCAAGTTTTAAAAATATGCAGTGAAACACATTAACCAAAATTATTACTATAAAAGCCAAACCTTTACACAATGTAAAAGCAGACATCTGAGAACGGCACATGCATGTGGTCCCTGTTGTGTATGATTCTGCCGAATGATCTTTCAAATTCCGTTATGCAATAGTTTCACAATTATCTGGGGAAGGTTTAGCTTGTTTGTTTACAAATGCTCCTATGATTGTAAGTGTCTACTCTAAAATAAGTAATTACTTAAAAACTGAAGCTAATTTCACAATACTAAATATTAGCAAAACTTGTAGTGGTCATTGTAACCAGTTTTTCATTTTCTCGTTTTTAAAGAACTACTGCTGCCTAAGAAAAAAGTGAACATTAAAGAGCCACTAAACTTGTTTTGCTTGACTTTTTCACTAGTTGTATGTGATCAGCTGATTCCATGTGAAAACTTTCAGTTTTTGGTACTTTAAATAAGACATTGCATTTAAATGTAAACATAAATAACTCATAGTTGCCAACAGTCCTGTCTTGGCCCTCAAGAGATGTCTGTTCTGGCATTAAAATAGCATCTCGTCAAAACTATGTATGTATGTACCTGTACCAAGGTATAATCTCACAGGGTCACACAGTGTTAGTTAACTCTGATCCATTTGGCTCCACCTCTTCAGTCCCTAGATGAATGCTGCTAAGTTGCCAGGTATGATAATCTTATTATTTACCCTTTGTGGATACAGTTTGTTTGTGCCTTTGAATGCGGTGTAGCAGAGTAAATGGCAGCCTAGTGCTGCAAACTTTGGAGTTGTTCATATTTTCCTATTTTGCCAACTTATCATGTGATCTGTGTCTGCTGCCTCCTGCAATTTGACATATACATAAGTCTGAAAAAAATGGTCTTTGGAAAAAAAACCTGAACCAATAAATGACCAGTGGGTGTTAGGGATCGACCGATATTGATTTTTTAGAGCCGATACCGATACCGATAACCTGTGAACTTTCAGGCCGATAGCCGATAACTTATACCGATATTTCGTGCATTTTAATTTTTTGGGAAAAAAAACAATTTCTACACAAATCTGCTGTTAAATGAACATGTTTATTGTTAACGTTTAGCTTTTTTTTGTAAATCTTTTTCATTGCTAAATAAAAATAAATAATGCAGCAAAACAATGGTGATATGGTCAAATACAACAAATTGGACCACTTTTTTTTTTTTTTTTAAATAAATATCAGTCAAAAGGTAACAAGAACAACAATGTTCAATTGCACATAGTCCATACTTAGATTAAATCTTAGTAAAATGAGCAGCAATGACATAGGCAATTATATCAAAGGGACACTACAGTAAATATAAGCAAGGCATCAAAACAGCTTAATTAACCCCTAAGTGACAAGACATTTTCACCTTGACTTTCCCTTGGTGACAATGGCTGTTTTGACATTTCTAGGGTGTTTGTGTTTAGCTGTAATTTTTTGCTTTCTCACATACAGTACCCACACAAATTATATGTTGTTTTTATCGTCATAAGAAGGGCTTTCATTAGATACCATTATGTTCATCATATCTTATAATTTACTACAAAAAAAATCATAAAATATGATGAAAAATTTAAAAAAACCCACTTTTTCTAACTTTGACCTAAAATATAATTTACACAAATAAAATCATTAAAAAAGACCCCGGCTAAATAGTTTCTAAATGTTGTCCCGAGTTCAAAAATATGCATGTTTCCATATTTTTCGGTATTTTTTTGCGAGTTATGGGGCAAAAACCAAAAATAGTGTTTTTTGGTTTTTTCCTATATTGATCTTTTGACCCCAACCCGAACCCAAAATTTAACCCTAACACTAAATTTAACCCCAACTCTAATCCTTATTATATCCCTTAATATTTTTTAACTTTAATTTAATTTTAACCCTATCCCTTATGCTAAAAAATATTTAATTTTAACCCTATAGGCTAATATAGCTAAATAACCTATTTTTATTTAATTAAATATGTATTTTAATTATTTTCCATTGCAATGCTACTAAACTACCACTAGGGGTAGTCAAGTAGCATATTCAGAGCGACGGAAGTGAAGTCCGCTCAGAGGACTTAGCCATAGCCGCTCAGAGGACTTAGCCATATTGACGGAGCAGCATGCTCCGTCAATATGGCTCCCCACGATCGCTCCGTGGGGCGATCGTGGGGGTCCCAAAATAGAAATATCGGTGCTGGCTATTGCCTCGATGTCGAGGCAATAGACCAGCACTGTTAAAGCGGTTTTCGCGATCGTTGATCGCGAAAACTGCTTCATTCAAATATTATCGGCATTATCGGTAAAGTTAGATGCCGATACCGATAGTTTAGGAAACTGTGAATATCGGCCGATAATATCGGTTAATCTGATAATCGGTCGATCCCTAGTGGGTGTACTAGCCACGTCAGGCTGCTGGAACAGGACTTTATCTTCTGGGAGCCTGCTCGTAGCTTTTCCAGGTCATATGATTGCTGTGATAAACAATCTCAGCGATTGCCCGTGACAAAGTCGAGAAACATATTAGAGGCTACCCTTTACTGACAAGTGAACTGTCAGTGGTACAAATAAATAAAGTCCGTAGTGCAGGTAAATATAGAGGATATTGATACTGTAATGATTGTATGAATGGTCCACAAGAGGTAATTTTCTGAATGATTTCCCATAAATCAAAACATTGCTAGTAGAGAGATGGGGAGTTTAGGTTTGAAGGGGAGTCACCACTCATAAATGTTGGGTGCTTCAGCAAGGATGAGTAAAGCATTTCTAATTCCTTGTAAAACCATAGTAAGTCTTCAACTTCCCAGAATAGCGGTAATATACACAGCGTGCGTTTATAAGCTCCAAACAGAACATGTATAAATTGGATATTAGAGGCAAAACTATTGCTAGATTAGAACTAACATTACCTGGAATTCCTTGCAGTGGTTACAGCACTCCACCCTGGGGACAACTAAAAAAGAAAATCTACTGTGTAGATATGTTCAGCAATACTCCAATGACTGCAACTGAATTATGAAAGAATAGATATAATGTGTGTGTGCATTTTGATTCCATGCACTCTATATTTTCCATGAATTTTCCATGAATTACAGTAGGTTACTCTCAGCCGTAGCAATAAACTAGTGCCCATAGTAATCACATTTCCCTTTGAAAGACTTTATGATCCAAAAGCCACCCATCATGCATCATTATGTGCTATCCTCTGTGGTTTGTAACTGTTGGAAATCCTAGCAAGCAGCAGCAGCTGGAAAAAGCTGAGCATTTGCTGAAGACCTAACAATATGTGTTGTCTGAATGATGGGGTTGCTGCGTGTGCAATCTATGTATGCATTTTAAAGGGGACATATGCAATCCAAAGCCAAGTTATTGTGCTAAGAACCATGGAAACCTGAGAACGAGACACAGCTTTCCTGCAAGTAACAGATGGTTACTGTTTAAGTGCAGGCATAACCCTGATCCTACACCACATGTAATGTTTAGGGGGGTGGAGGTTTTGGAAAAAAAGGAAAAAGTTGATTGGAGCATTCTCATATCCTACTTAATCATAGTCATATGGGAGGCTTTTTCAAGCATAGAGAGCGATGGCTGTTGAAATGTGTAGCGTGCTGGAATCCTGCATGGAAGCTGTGCAGTGCGGTAAGTTTGTATGGCTTGTTCTGTAACCCAATGAATAGAGTCTTTCCATATCTGCCAACCCTGCAGAAATTGTGGTCAAGGGATTTATTATGATACGTACCAAAGGTTGGCACTCTACTAATTACACATAACAAGAAATGTGCTGGAAACCCACACTTCTAAAGGGGACAAACAGAGAAAGTGTTTTATTTTATGGTTTTTTTTTTGTAATACATTTTTGCTGCCTCTGCTTGTATTTCTGATATTAATTGTGCTTAGTGTCTTATTTATTTTTGTATCTGGAGAAAGGTGTGTAATATATGTTTAATAACCACACAGAATTTAGTGTTAAATGTTTGTAGAGTTGTTGTTCCTATTTCTTAGTGGCAAACACATTTTGTATAAAGTGAAATTCTAGGGCAAGTTCTAGAAATTGAGCAGTCACCGTGGTAACAGTTGGAATTTCCTTGCTGACTGCTTCATTTTTACAGCTCTCCACCAGAATTGGTCTTATGAACTGGATACTGATTTTTTTTTTTTAAGTTCAGGATTACACAAGGCTTACTGGGGGTTATTTTCTAAATTTCTGTTCTGGGGCAAAGTTTTAAAAGTGGAGCAGTCACCATGGAAACTAATGGAATGTTCCTGATGGTTAGACCACTTTTTGAACTTGGCTCTAAAATACACTTTGATATATAACACCCTGTGTCTTTAAATATATTGGTTGTGATATGTCCAGATATCGTAACAGTTAATGATACTTTTGTTTTCGTCCATGCATAGGTGTCCAACTAACTAATGGAAAAGTGTACTACCATGTAATTAGCTTTGTTTATCTGTCATTGTGACCACCACACAGCTAATTTGTCATAGCTGATCTGTTGGATATTATAGTAGCTGGAAACTATTGAAATTATTCTAGTATGTAGGCATTTAAGCTTGTAAAATGCTGGAGGCGAACACACTAATACTGATATTTAAGGGATAAACAAATGTTTCCATATTCATCTTCATCAAACATATTTTTTTTACAAATGTTTTCACTACACATTCATGAAACCTGTTAAAATGTCAATGGGTTTTATGTAACTGTGCTTTATTTACATGTAGTTCTATTTTTTCTATTACTTGTGTGTTTTGTTTATCATCTTAATAAGGATATTACTGGAAACATATTATTATAAAGAATTTATTCTCACCTAAAAAAAAAACAAATAAATCTAGATCAATCTTCATGACACATTTATAGCTCACAAATAAAACATAATAGTCTAGAATGTAATAGACTAATTGCATAAATGTATATATGGAAGATTACATGCCGAGTCGTTGACAAATTGTTTATCCACGGTTATAATAATTAAAATTCTTTGTGCGCATTTTTTTCTTCTTACAGAAGAAAATGTCCCAATGTTCCAAAACAATAAAGGAATAAAGATATTTTTAGCACATGTTCATATTTAGCTAATTTTCATTTGGAATGATTGATAAATGGGGAGGGGGGGGGGGTATGTTCTTCACTTTGTACAGCTTCAAAGAGATTCTTTATTTTCAACTAGTTATTTTTACTTTGGTAGTTTTCACGCAATACTTCTAAAAATGGTTGATCCAATTACATAAGCACAAGTAAGCTATCAGGAGACCCGTATCAGCCATTATGCCTTCTTTATGTTTGCATATTTGAAAATAAAATGTGAGATAGACTTGCAAGACTTTGGTCAAAATCCCAGTAACAGCATAAATAACTCCTGAGGTTTACAGAAGGGGTACCTTTTTTGTATATTTTTTTTTTTTTAACTGAGCAATATCCACAGATAAAAAAAAAATCTATGGATATTTACCAGGTTGTGGATATGATTATGAGTACAGTACAGCATAACGTATTATTTTACAGCTCTAGTTTTTTTTATCCATTTGGTAGGGCATGCTGCATTAAGCATGCACAGTTTTGCATGCTCAAATATGCATAGTTTTTGTTTATTTTGTGCATGCAAAAAAGAGCATGCTCCACCTCCAGCTATGTCTTCCAGATTTTTAGAGTACATCTGTACTCTCAGAAGTGTGCATGCCGAATAATTCCCCTATTGTTTACATGGGCACTGCTTCTGTGCATACACATGCATATTATAGCTGTAAGTTTTAAATAACAACTATAAAATACATTTATTGGTCATTTGTTTTTCAATGTGGAATGTCCCTTTAAAAATATCACTTTTGAAAATAGTTTCTTGTAAGATCCAATATACAAATATAGCTCAGTAGTTTGCAGTGTATTTAGTTTATATACAAAGTTATCACCATCATTTTAAACTCTGATTTCTTTGAAACAGTTAGTACTGCTTAATCATACATTGATTTTAAGTGAAAAATACACTGTTTGTGAAGTTCACACACGCAATATTGATTAAGCTTGCTGTTACTACTTACATTGCTTGCAGAACAACACTTGGCAACAATTAAGTTATGTTTAATTGAAAGATAGCATCAACTGTAGGCATTTTAAATGTACATGTTTTAATGAAAGAATACAAAAAGTACCTTACTGAGCAGACATGTTGTTTAGCATATTGAGCCAGATGAACGAAGATCTGACCCAAAATGTCACACAAGCAGATTGTGCTCAGTAAGGTGCTTTGTTTGTATTCTTTCATAAAATGATTTCTATATAAAATGCCTACACTTGATTCAATCTTTCAATTAAACATAACTTCATTTTTCTGTGTACATTTAGTTGTCATTTAAAGATGCTGCATGTTGTAGCATAGCAGGGCCTGACATTAATCGAATGTCAACTATGTCAAAAATCATGATGCCATGATTTGGGATGTGTCTCTCTGTAACTCCATTATATGGTTCTCTGAGTCTTGGACATCTTGCATCTGTGATTGGTGTATGTTTTATTTATACATAGTCTGGGATGATGACTACTCTTGGGTACAAGGGTACAAGGTGATACATAATCATAGTATACCAACTACAGATATTCCCTTAGTTGTTCATACAACACACATATTTTGACATCCTTAGAAAATGCTCCATGCATGGGAAAGACAAAATCAAAGGAATAAGTCCAGGACCCGACTAAATTTCTATATATATATATATATATATATATATATATATATATATATATATATATATATAAAAATCCAAAATATGGTGCACTCAGCTACAGGCAATCATCACAATTCATGGCCCGGGTGCTATATATATATATACAGAGGCGTCGCTAGGGGGGGGCTACTGGGGCTATAGCCCCGAATCTCCAGTGCATAGCCCCGAATGGAGACTCTGGGGCTAAAGTATACTAGACCCGAGACTCCAGGGCTATCACTGTTAAAAAAAAAAAAAATATCTCCCCCGCAGAGCTTTCCCCCGTCTGGGACATAGTCCCAGAATCGGAGGTTTATGCACGTGCAGGGGGTGAGGAGGAGAGGCGCTGCTGCTGGCCCCTCCTCCTGGAGGTGCGGCCCACAAGCAAGTGCCTGCGGTGACCGCACCTCCTGGCCATACTGACAGCGCGACGGGGGCGGAGCTTGCACTGTGAGTCTGGCTGCGCGCCAGATCTGACATCCGGCTGAAGAAAGTTTCTCATCGGAGACGTCCTCCTCCCTGCAAACAAAGGTCATTTAGCAGGGAGGGGGACCAACGCTGTAAGGTTTTTTTTGTTTTTTTTAAATATTTAAAAATGTGTGTTAGTGTCTGCGTGTAAGTGTGACTGTGTGGGTGAAGCAATGTGTATAAGTGTGTGCCAGGGTGTTTGCATAAGTGTATGAGGGTGTGTGTGTCAGGGTGTTTGCATAAGTGTATGAGGGTGTGTGTGTCAGGATGTGTGTGTCAGGGTATTTGCATAAGTGTATGAGGGTGTGTGTGTCAGGATGTGTGTGTCAGGGTATTTGCATAAGTGTATGAGGGTGTGTGTGTCAGGATGTGTGTGTCAGGGTATTTGCATAAGTGTATGAGGGTGTGTGTGTGTCAGGGTGTTTGCATAAGGTGTTTGCATAAGTGTATGAGGGTGTGTGTGTCTCAGGGTGTTTGCATAAGTGTATGAGGGTGTGTGTGTCAGGATGTGTGTGTGTCAGGGTGTTTGCATAAGTGTATGAGGGTGTGTGTGTCAGGGTGTTTGCATAAGTGTATGAGGGTGTGTGTGTCAGGGTGTTTGCATAAGTGTATGAGGGTGTGTGTGTCAGGGTGTTTGCATAAGTGTATGAAGGTGTGTGTGTGTCAGGGTGTTTGCATAAGTGTATGAGGGTGTGTGTGTGTCAGGGTGTTTGCATAAGTGTATGAGGGTGTGTGTGTCAGGGTGTTTGCATAAGTGTATGAGGGTGTGTGTGTCAGGGTGTTTGCATAAGTGTATGAAGGTGTGTGTGTGTCAGGGTGTTTGCATAAGTGTATGAGGGCGTGTGTGTGTCAGGTTGTGCGTGTAAGTGTGACTGTGTGGGTGAAGCAATGTGTATAAGTGTGTGCCAGGGTGTTTGCATAAGTGTATGAGGGTGTGTGTGTCAGGATGTGTGTGTCAGGGTATTTGCATAAGTGTATGAGGGTGTGTGTGTCAGGATGTGTGTGTCAGGGTATTTGCATAAGTGTATGAGGGTGTGTGTGTCAGGGTGTTTGCATAAGTGTATGAGGGTGTGTGTGTCAGGGTGTTTGCATAAGTGTATGAGGGTGTGTGTGTGTCAGGGTGTTTGCATAAGTGTATGAGGGTGTGTGTGTCAGGGTGTTTGCATAAGTGTATGAGGGTGTGTGTGTCAGGGTGTTTGCATAAGTGTATGAAGGTGTGTGTGTGTCAGGGTGTTTGCATAAGTGTATGAGGGCGTGTGTGTGTCAGGTTGTGTATGTGTAAGTGTGTGTGAGAAAGATGTAGACGCTGTGTGAGATATAGACGCTGTGTGAGATTTAGACGAGAGAGACTAAGAGTGTGTGAGAGAGAGAGAGATAGAGAGACTGAGAGTGTGAGAGAGAGAGACAGGGAGAGTGAGAGAAAGAGAGAGAGACAGAGAGTGTGTGAGAGAGATAGAGACGGAGAGTGTGTGAGAGAGAGACTGAGAGTATGAGAGAGACTGAGAGTGTGAGAGAAAGAGATACGAAGAGTGTGTGAGAGAGATAGAGACGGAGAGTGTGTGAGAGAGAGACTGAGAGTATGAGAGAGAGAGAGAGAGACTGAGAGTGTGAGAGAAAGAGATACGGAGTGTGTGAGAGAGAGAGACGGAGAGTGTGAGAGAGAGACGGAGAGTGTGAGAGACAGAGAGAGAGAGAGAGACGCTGTGTGAGATAGAGAGATAGAGACGCTGTGTGAGATAGAGAGAGAGAGAGTGTGAGAGAGACGCTGTGTGAGATAGAGAGACGGAGAGTGTGAGAGAGAGAGAGACGGAGAGTGTGAGAGAGAGAGAGACGCTGTGTGAGAGAGAGAGAGACGGAGAGTGTGAGAGAGAGAGAGATGGAGAGTGTGAGAGAGAGAGAGAGAGAGACGGAGAGTGTGAGAGAGAGAGAGAGAGAGACGGAGAGTGTGAGAGAGAGAGAGAGACGGAGAGTGTGTGAGAGAGAGAGAGACGGATAGTGTGTGAGAGAGAGAGAGACGGAGAGTGTGTGAGAGAGAGAGAGACGGAGAGTGTGTGAGAGAGAGAGAGAGAGAGAGAGACGGTGAGTGTGAGAAAGAGACGGAGAGTGTGAGAGAGAGACGGAGAGTGTGAGAGAGAGACGGAGAGTGTGAGAGAGACGGAAAGTGTGAGATAGAGAGAGAGGTGGTGTGTGTTAGAAAGAGAGGGAGAGAGACAGAGAGAGAGAGACGGGGTGAGATTGTGTGCGACTGTGCTCATCTGGGCTCAAGCCCCTGATCATTTGTTGACCTAGCAACGCCCCTGTTTATATATATATATATATATATATATATATATATGTGTGTGTGTATGTATATATACATATAGTATGACTTTAAGATACATTTCTGACTGGCAGTCTCCAAGTTTCACTTTGTAGAACTCTGATGCAGTTGAGAGACCTGTGTTCAGGGCCGGACTGGGAACAAAAACCAGCCCTGGAAAAAAATTGTATAGCAGCCCCATAGCATAACATTATTAAACCAGCCCCATAGCATAATATTATTTTTTTGTCCGTAAAAGGAAAAAACAGGCATTTTAAAAGCATATCTGAAGAGTATGTACACAAAGTTATATGAATTGCCCTGTGCAGAGGTGTATATCAGGGCAGTGTGTAAGTGTAATACATAACCTTATGTACATACTGGCTGAATATATTGATGTACCCCAGCACCCAGTCTGCACTCAAAGGGCTTGACCCAGCACCCAGAACTTACCTCAAATTGCCCTCACATGACTTGACCCAGCACCCATATTGTTCTCACAAGACTTGCCCCAGCACCCAGAACATACCCCAGCACTCAGATTGCCCTAACAGGACTTGACCCAGAACCCATATTACTCTCATAAGACTTGGCCCAGCACCCATTTTGCACTTACAAGATTTGACCCAACCCCCAGGACCTGCCCCAGCAGTGAGACTGCACTCACAGGATTCACCCCCGCCCAGCACTGAGATTGCACCACAGGAGCGAATTCATAGTCTTTTTTTTGGAAGGGGAACTGCCCATGTTGGTCTGTATTTTTCTAATTTCTGTAGTGTGTCTGTCTCTCTCATTTCTGTAGTGTATGTCTCTCTCTCTCTCTCTCTCTCTCTCTCTCTCTCTCTCTCTCTCTCTCTCTGTCTCTCTCTCTTCTCTCTCTCATTTCTGTAGTGTATGTCTCTCTCTCATTTCTGAAGTGTATCTCTCTCATTTCTGTAGTATATGTCTCTCTCTCATTTCTGTAGTGTATGTCTGTCTCTTTCATTTCTTTAACTTCTCTCTCTCTCATTTCTGAAGTGTCTCTTCATTTCTACCCCCCGCCACCTGCAGTGTCTCTGTTTCCCCCTGTTTCTCTCTTCCCCCAGTGCTCCCTCCTCTGTATCTCTTTCTCTTTTTCCACAGTCCTGCTCTGTGTCTCTTTTTCTTTTTCCCCAGCCCTGCTCTGTGTCTCTTTCTCCCACAGCCCTCTTCTGTGTCTCTTTCTCTTTTCTCCACAGCTCTCCTCTGTTTCTCTTTCTCTTTTCCCCACAGCCCTCCTCTGTGTCTCTTTCTCTTTTCCCCACAGCCCTCCTCCGTGTCTCTTTCTCTTTTCCCCCATCCCTCCTCTGTGTCTCTTTCTCTTTTCCCCCAGCCCTCCTCCATGTCTCTTTCTCTTTCCCCCAGCCCTCCTCCGTGTCTCTTTCTCCCCCAGCCCTCCTCCCTGTCTCTTTCTCTTTTCCCCCAGCCCTCCTCCATGTCTCTTTCTCTTTCCCCCAGCCCTCCTCCGTGTCTCTTTCTCCCAGCCCTCCTCCGTGTCTCTTTCTCCCAGCCCTCCTCCGTGTCTCTTTCTCCCTAGCCCTCCCTAGCCCTCCCTCCTTTCTCCTTGTCTCTTTCCCCCAGCCCTCCCTTCCTCCTCAGTGTCTCTTCCCCCAGCCCTCTCTTCCTCCTCCGTGTCTCTTTCCCCCAGCCCTCCCTTCCTCCTCCGTGTCTCTTTCCCCAGCCCTCCCTTCCTCCTCCGTGTCTCTTTCCCCCAGCCCTCCCTCCTTCCTCCGTGTCTCTTTCCCTCAGCACTCCCTCCTCCTCCGAGTCTCTTTTACTTCCTGCCCTGCGCACCAGAATCCTGCTGCTGAAGCAACATCCGGCAGCAGCAGGGTTGAATTGATTAAAGTGGTGTAGCCGGCGAGCGGTTTCAAGTGGCCACAGTGGCCCAAGGGAAGGCGGCCCACTGGGATTTTTCCCGGTGTCCCGGTGGGCCAGTCCGGCCCTGCCTGCGTTTCTATATACAATTACTAGATGGGACCATAACTAGTGATTAAATATGTCTTTCTATGCTAGCAGAGACCTCTCTGATTGCCTGAGCCATCTGAGCTCTGCAGATATGAGTGTACATACTAAGTGCATCTATAAGACAAATTGTGCTTATACTGGACAAGTGACACTAAGATTTTACGTTTGACCAATGTTAAAACTAGCAGTTTAGTGACACTTTAAAACAAGAACACAGAATAAAACATTACATATTTGAGCCTTTTACTAGTAGCAGAGTTTTGGTTTTAACTGGACTTGCCGTTGACAAAGAAATCCCAGGATGTGGAATAAAATCTGCCGGCCTTTCTGTTGTTTCTCTAGCGTGGTTTTACTTACATCGAAGCTTGTTTTCACTGCGTGACTCTACATATATTGTATTTCCTTCAGATTTCACGTTACGAAGGTTATTTATTGCCAGGTAGGTGGAAAACTCCATACTCCACTTCAACAGAAATCATTTTGCAGAAACAGGCAGGTTGTTACTTTGAGGCCTGTAGCGTATGCCAGGTTAGGAGGAGGCGAAGGTGGGCTATAGAAATTAAATAACCTGCCAGTGTAATCTTCAGAACCTTAAAGTAAACAAATCTGGAATGAAAACAAAGTTTTTTATTTGGAAACCTGTACCGTATCCAATGATAACATTCCACGCTGAGCACTGGGCACCCTGTGAGAAAGACACCATAGTGTAATAGATTAGACCCGCAAACCTGCCTCAGTGCTTGCTTTGTACAGACAGGCCTCTGTACGTCAGACAGCTTCATGCTGTATTTTTACATCGTACCCATAAAAAGGTAGCAGTTGGAAAAAAATAACTAGCATAACAGCAGTAAATTACAATAACAACTTATACATTCTGATAGACCCTTGTTTGGGGGCAAAATGTATAGGCATACAATGTTTGCATTCATAACTTCAAGGGTGTAAAAAGGTTTCAGGCTAAAGTAGAATTGACACTACAATACTCATTGCTGAACATTAGTGATGGTGTTTGGATTGGAGACAGACTGCAAATCAATGCAAAGACATGGGAAATGCTGGTTTATGACAAACATGAGTAACAAAACAATAACAAGACAATAAAACAACAGTTTATGTCTTGCGGGAAAAATCTAATATTTGAGATCACAACTTTGTTACCTTCATAGATAAAGAAATAAAGGAATAGTTTACAAAGGAATAAAATGTATTTGAATAATACTCTGAGTATTTGATGTATAATGGTGCTAGTTTTTTTTTGTATTACATCTGTCAATTTTTAAAAATAATAATCTTTTGTTCTAAGGCAAAATGGTTTCTACTTGTGCACAGTAAAGTGCTATCCACAAGGCAGGAACATCATCTAGCACCAGCTGTACAACATCTCAGACTAATTATTATATAAAAAATAATTTTTCTTCTTCTTTTTGTTGTCTCATGCAACATTTGGCTGGTTGTTTTTGTACCCGCTTTAAAAGTAATATTTACAACTGATGTTGCACACTCAACACAACCTACAGCTGCTGTAGCAATGTGCAAGCACAATGAAAGGGTTCAAGTAAATTATACCCAGGAAAAGATAAAACATTTACTGTTTGTTCTGTTACCATTCTTTTTACTGTTTGCCTAATTCATACTCTGATATTTATGAACAAAATCACGTAAATAAATCTGAAGAAAGCCGCCACATGCTTAGTATTTAGCTGTGCTCTTAGCTGGGCTGCATTTGGGCATTAATGAATCACTCCAGTCAAAAAAGAAAACCTGAGCAAATACATGCATATTAAAGCTGACACTTTAACCATGCAAACCTTCCCCAAAGAATTGATTTATCTCACCATAACACCAGTAGCTCAAGAAAAAAATGGGAGTCCGGAGCATCTCCTGGGATTAATAGCCACCTTCAGAGATACATGGAAATGCGCACTGCACATGTACATTAACATTTCACAACTGTTCAAAACAAAACAATATGTATGTTAATAGCTTTTGAATAAAGTTGTTACTGCACATGCTACATAGAAACATAGAATGTGTCAGCAGATAAGAACCATTCGGTTCATCTAGTCTGCCCAATTTTCTAAACACTTTTATTAGTCCCCAGTTCCCTATCGTATAGCTAGGATAGCTTTGTGTCTATCCCATGCATGCTTAAAAATCTTGACTGTGATTACCTCTACCACTTCCACTGGAAGGCTTTTCCATACATCCACTACCCTCTCAGTAAAGTAATACTTCCTGATATTACTTTTAAACCTTTGCCCCTCTAATGTAAGACTATGTCCTCTTGTATTGGTAGTTTTTCTTCTTTTAAATATACTTTCTTCCATTACTGTGTCCCTTTATGTATTTAAATGTTTCTATCAAATCCCTCCTGTTACGTCTTTCCTCCAAGCTATACATGTTAAGATGCTTTAACCTTTCCTGGTAAGTTTTATCCTTCAACCAGTTTAGTAGCCCTTTTCTGAACTTTCTCTAAAGTATCAATATCCTTCTGGAGATACGGTCTCCAGTACTGCGTACAATACTCCAAGTGAGGTCTCACCAGTGCTCTTTACAATGGAATGAGCACTTCCCTCTTTCTACTGCTAATACATCTCTCTATACAACCAAGCATTCCTGCTACTCTATTGCATTGCCTACCTACTTTTAAGTCCTCTGAAATTATTACTCCTAAATCCCTTTCCTCAGATGTTGAGGTTAGGACTGTATCAAATATTCTATATTCTGCTTATGGGTTTTATGCTCAAGGTGCATAATCTTGCACTTATCCTCATTAAATGCCACAGCTCTGACCATTTTTCTAGTTCAGCTAAATCATTTGCTATTTGGCTTATCCCTCCAGGAGCATCAACCCTGCTGCAAATCTTTGTATCATCAGCAAAAAGACATACTTTACCAACATGACCTTCTGCAATGTCACTAATCAAAAATATTAAAGAGAATTAAAGATCCCTGAGGTACCCCACTAGTAACAAGACCTTGCATCGAATATACGCCATTGACTACAACCCTCTGCTGCCTGTCACTCAAACTCCAAACTCAAAGATTGCAGTTTATTGATAAGCCTTTTATGTGCGACAGTGTCAAAAGCCTTACTGAAATCTAGGTAAGTAATGTCTAATGCACCACCCTGATCTATTATTTTAGTCACCCAATCAAAAAAATCAGTAGGATTAGTTTGACACGATCTCCCTGAAGTAAACCCATGTTGTCTCTGATTTTGAAATCCATGCGATTTTAGATGTTCAACAATCCTATTCTTTAACAAGGTTTCCATTATTTTCCCCACTACTGAAGTAAGACTAACTGGTCTATGGTTGTCTGACTCCACCCTACTTTCTTTCTTGTGAATGGGCACAACATTTGGAAATTTCCAATCTTCTGGGACTACCCCCATTAACAATGATTGGTTAAATAAATCTGTTAATCGTTTTGCTAGTACACCACTAAGTTCTTTTAACAACTTTGGGTGTATCCCATCAGGGCCCATCAACTTATTTGCCTTTACTTTAGTCAGCAGAAGGAAAACCTCTTCATATTTAAACTTACATGCAGCAGAAGACTCTTTTCCCTAAATGAGGTCCCTTTCCCTAATTTTCATCTGTACAAACTGAACAAAAATATTCATAAAGACAGTCTGCTAGCCCTTTATCCTATTCTACATAGCATCCTTCTTTTGTTTTTAATCTAACTAATCCTTGTTTTACTTTACTTTTCGTATTTATGTATCTAAAAAATGTTTTATCCCCCTTTTTTACTGACTGGGCTATTTTCTTTTCTGCGTGTGTTTTGGAAGCTGTTATGAATTGATCCAGTGCATCTGCACTTTTCCTCTTGCATGCAAACGTAGAGAGGTTAGGGCGAGAACAGAAAGGTATTCAGGAGATTCCTAAGAAATGCCTGCATGCATTTGTGTGTATAACACTGAAAGATGAACCAAAGTGTGCTGCCTGCAATTCCCCTTTAAATGATCCAGTGATCATATGAGATTGCCAAGCACTGTGGATATTGTAGGGCAACAACAGCCATAGAGCCTCTACAAAAAGGCTTGTTTTTTTATGTACCTTTTTGTGTATCTGCACCCTTTCTGGGCAAAACGATTAATTTAACTTCAGCTTTCTGCTAAATTCTGGCATAATCTTTTAGTTACATGGATGATTTGTAGGGTAGAAGGGAACCTTTGTGTTAGCAAACAAGTTGTATATGCAAATAGGTACACAGAATAAAACGTTACACAATGAGACGATGTACATTTTTACAGTTGTGGTTTTACATTCTTTTAATATTTTTGTCACATTTTCCAGAGAAAAAAATTAATCTATTTTTGATAATCTATTACATTCACTAGTAACCATAACGCATCTTATAAAAATATGCAACATTGTATAATGTCTGCCTACAATAAACAATCTGTACAGACATTACACAATACAGTAATGATGAACTTACTGTTAACACAAACAGTTAGAAGTTAATAGTAAAGAAGTGGAAAATATAATAAAGTAATGTGTTTGGGAAAGCAGACATAAACATTTGTCCAAAGTGTCTCTTTCTTGGAGGTTCAGTGATCTTTATTAGCCATTTAATATCCTCTCCTGTGTGGTTCTGTGAGCTAAAAATCAGTATGTAATTATACCGCAAACCTGTCCACACTCATAGACCTTTCAGATGTTGTATGTTAGACAATGTGGTCTTATTTACTCATTATTCAACTAATAATATGTAAAGATTTAACATATATGAGTATATATAGCATTGCTATCGGTTATCCCACTAGTTTAGGGTACTAAATACCACACATAACATCAAAATGGTGTTCAGCTAGCAGTAATTGTATGATCATTCAATTTTCTATTATGTACTATCACTCCTTGTCTACTACTAAACTTAAGAGGTTGCAGAACAACGTGATACAATGAGGGTTTTGTATAATGTCCTCTACAAAAAAAGGGTTGAGAAGTTAAAAAGAGGGGACAATCATCGGCGTGATAAGTATAATGACAATTGCCCCCTAATTATACATACTTACGAAAAAGAACATGAGAAAGACAATGCTACCTCAGAAGCAGTTCAAGTCAATAGGTCTGTTCCATAACACTGACCTTAAAAAACATATATATATGTATATATATCCTGACAGCATTTCTCCGACTATTTCTTCATACATGGGTGGTACTGGTGGGACCAAGATGTGTGGGACAACTTTACAGAGCTCTAACTAATGACTTTTGTTGGGAGTTAGATTTATACATCAGTGAGAGGACTGATATTACTACCAGATTTTTGGAAAATATATTACTTCAGAAATAAGGAATGTTTTCAACGACTGTACTATATTATAGAGAAGCATGAAACGTAGGAGCAAGCTTCATTAAATAGAAATCCTTTCCGTAAGAGCAATATTGTGTGGTCATGGAGTAGGAGTATTAAATCTTGCCTTTTGAGGGTTTTTTTTTAACCTTCTTCAAATGTTTCAGTTTTCATCATAGTATTATATCAACTACATTTTTTAAATCTGCACTTTGTTACCTTTTTGTTTTTAATGGAATAATTATATCAATAATATCAATATGAAGCTAACATTTCTCACAAGTCAAAGCAATCACTTGGTCGAAGAAGACTTAGCTGGGAGGGGTTGATATTACTTGTAGAGGGTAAATGTGAAAACATAAACATGTTTTGCTCAAATGTCTTGACTGATGTGTATCTGTACCACCCAGAGCATAAAATTCTTTAGCTCCTTATTTCTTGGAACTGGTCTGACTCTGCTCTGTGACCTCACTTCCTGCTGTTGACAACGTTATGCCTAAAGGTACATCAGGGTTAAATCATGTGTACACAATACATTAAAATCTTGTTTTCTTAAACGAAATTAAATGAATTTAACAGTAACATGTAGACACAGGTCCAGATTTGATTTTATTAATTTTCTTGTATTGATTTATATAAATGGGCGCTTGTAGGATTGATCATGAGATTATGGCTTTGAGATGATTGCTGTGCTACATGTCTCTTCTACAGAAGGAACAACGTTTAGTTTCACCTACTGCCCACCCAGTTCTAATTTATATTATTCCCCATTCGTTACAGACCACTCGTCTGTTTGATAGGCTGCTTCCAGTTTGGTCCCCAGGCAGGCAGATCGAAAGATGCATTTCACCAAGTGTGTTTATTATGGTACTGTATAACTCTTGCTGTACAGAGCACTACTAATATAACTATATTACTTACTTAGGGATACCTGAATAACTATAAATTAGTATCTGCATGCCCCAATGTTTTAGCACTAAGATTCTCTCACTGGGACTGAATACCAATACATTGAGCCTTTAGTAAACAATAATTTTGACTGTGTTGGACTTTCTAGAAACCTAGTTTTTAAAACACAGCACAGTACAAGGACAGAATACCATATAATAACTACTCTGAAGTAAAATAAGTCAAACATCTTGTCAAGCTGTGTTAACTTAGAAAAATAAATCCTCGTGTTATTTTGAAGAAATATTTTTGAAAATTACACGAGCTGGATGGAAATAATTTTCAGGTGCTGTTCACTTTAAAAAAAGAAAAAAATCTGGCTCAATCTTACTAAAGTAATGCTTCTTGGTTCGTTATCTTCTTAAGCACATCTGGTGCTCAGACACATGGATCAAACCGATATCCAATTGGTTCGAATAGAAGGAAGCATCAGCACTGAAATTCAGTTTAAAATAAACACATTTTTGTTGATTTCTGTAGTGCCCATAAAAATAATATATAACACCAACACCAAAACAATTTTGCACTAATACACACTATCATATATGGATCGAGACGAACGCTACAGAACTACGGAATACAAAACCTGAATTTCACCGATGCTTCCTTTTCTTCTAGCTGTTCAGTTTAAAACAGTACAGTTAGTTAGAAATTAAGCGTTTCAAGGACTGTGGATATAAATGGAAAACCCATGGTCCTAACATACGTATAGCAAATCATTTATTATTTTCAGTTAGTGCTAAAGTGATACCATTTGATAGTTTCACAGAGTCAGAATTCTGGACAGCAATGAAGAAAGTCCTGTATGTCCATTACCATATCCACTTTTTACAATATTACGGTAGTACTTTCCTCCGTAGCTTAACACTTTTCACCTCTGGGCTGCTTGTCAAAAACACAGAACTCTACAAAAAAAATCTGTGTTTTACTTGTTTATTTTTACTTTGTTTGGCATCATCCCCTTATGTGCTTTCATCTCAACAACTGCCATAATTATTTAAGTGTAAAAACAAATTTTTTTAGTCATTATTTTTTAAAATGAATATGCTACAGTACATTTTTGGTCTTCACTATCATGTTTGGGCACTTCATAACAAGAAAGTGGAAGGACGGGATGTCCCACTCTTGTACTTGGCTCTCACAATAGTTCTAGTAACAAACCAACTAGTGGGGTGGGATCGTGTGATTTGGTTTTTGATATGGGATGGTGTATATTGTAAAGCTGCATAAACGTAAAATTTGTAATGGAAAAAAACCCATTAAAAAAATTAAAAAAAAAAACTGTCTGTGCTTCTCACCCTAATAAAGTTGGCAAACAATTGTATACAAATAATATTAATGAGAGGTTTTGGTTATATGAATTGGCCAAATCCACGTCAAGGCATAGTTGGTAGAACTCATTATACTACTGTCATCTTTATATCAAACTATAATGGAAACACACTGGCCAGTGGGATTTGTGTTTAATAAATTCACCTCAGCAAAACATGGATATGGCTAGAATTTTCCTGGAAGTGTAATATGGCAGATATTGTTTTATTATACCTACTAAATTATTATATTTGAATCCTACCTCTCATCTACGGAAGTAGGTGCATTACATTATTTTGAAGCTTGCTTTTTTAGTTTGTATATTTGATCATGCAAAAATTAGAGCATGCATAACCCCTTACAGACTTATGGTGTTTTCCAGAGACCGAAAAACAATCATTGTGATTTTGTGATGCTGAGGCAGATTACAGAGTGATCAGAAGCAGAGTGCTGATCATGGTCTTTACACACTGCTGTTTAGAGGTTGTGCTATGCTGTCCATACAGTATTTAAGGACAACATAGCACATTCATATGTGGGAAAGGGTTAATATAACCAAATGCAAAAAAAACAATATTCCAATTAATCCAAATTTAAAACAGTGGATGGATAAACCCTATAATCGGATGCTCATTCTGAAAAGCAGTGTTCTTCCATAACATGAATCAATTTATTGACTCACTACCCAGATGTCACACTGAAAACAAGGCATTGGGATAATGTATTCACAATGGCCGAACCAGGTGGTCTTTCTTTGAGGACTAATTATGTTGTGCAGCCAAGATGGTTGTGATGTAGCGCAGTAGAATTCTATGTTGAAAGTGCTTCTGTGATGCAGATGCTTTAAAAGCGAGCAGGAAAGAATCTTCAGTAAAAATAGACACACATTTGTCTTCATTTATGTTCACTGATGAACTTTTTAATTTCAGCAACCAGAGATATTTGAATAATACTCTTGAGAGTATCTGTTCTTTAAAGTTTAAAAAGTAGAAACACATGGAATAAAAAGAGACGTATTGGGGTTTTAAAACAGATTTGCAAGTGAAATAAAACAGAAGTCAACAAAGTCCAGGGACTTAGTTAAAAAGCCAAAATAGTGTCATGCTTCAGTAAGGGGGAACAAAAAAAAAAAAGCGTTTAATTAAAATTACATTTTATTACAACAGTTTTTTTTCCTTTTTTTCCTGGCTTTTCTCTTACTATCGGAATAAAAATAATACTTTTAGACACGTGAAAACCTTGAATGAACTTTTACAACACAGTTTGTATCTGCCATCAAATGTGCATAGATTCTCAATAGTTCAGACAACCCTTGTATTCTTGTAGCATAATCTATCATAATCTATCATGTTGAGCTCTATAACTGCGCTCTTCTCTTTTATGTCACATGTGAAGGTCGGCTGACAATGTTTCCACTTAAAGAAAGATTAACACGTCTGAAAAGATCACATATTTTTTTATTTAGAACCGTGAGTTAGAGAAAAACATTTTATTATTAGTTCTGTTCATTTCAGGTGTACAATGAATTTTTAACGATTCCTTGTCATTTGTTTGATGTTGTTAAAACAGATCTTACCTGTGTGTGGCCTGGTGCCATCTTTCATCGAACGAACAAAGATCTTTAATTTTAACAGAATATTTAACTTGGTTTTAGGGATCATGTTCATGCCACAAATTCAGAGACGTTTCTGATTTTAATTAGTCAAGGAATGCACATTAGAATTTGACCTCAGGGTGACCCATCTTTCTTGTAATACCTTGTAATCAGTTACATTGAGGCCCACATATAACTTAAGATGCCTTATTCACTGGTTATTTAATTGGGATGTGAGTTGCCTATTGGAGCGTTTGACATGTGAGCTAGATGTCAACATCACTGTACCAAGTCAGCTGCGTCCACAGACATTTTTTCTACTCCTTGAATGGCCTCATGGAGTCTTAAGGAAATATTATGACAGTATTGAGAGCTTTATCTCTTCTTTACAGTATATATTTTCAAAATCCTGCTTTAACCTTGAGTATTTCTTTCCAGAGTTATGCAAATATTTAGTTACATACTTTAACTGGTCATTTTGAAAAGATACTCTATGTGGCTGGTTTTAGCCCAGGCCATTATAAAAGTGCACTGCTCCACCCAAGCAGGCAACATAGGTAACACCATATTAAGAGTAGTGTAATGGCTTTTATTAAGTAGACAAGCACTTTACTTGACCAACCAGCTGCATGAGTCAAACTGCAGGTTGTAGACCAGGGACATGCAACCTGTGACCCATCTGACAGCAAGGAGTGGCCCATTTGATGTAACCACCTACTATTGTGTAGTTTTATTAGAATTAAGTCAATTTAAACTGATTTTGGACTGCAGTTGTACTACTGACTAATAACATACAAATGTCCATGGCTAACAAGTTTTTCATAACTAACATCTATGTACCAAGTGAATCTGGCCCAATACACATATGCATTTCTAAATATGTGGCACTCTTCAGAAAAACCATGGACCCCTCTGCTATGGACCCTGGATATTTCATGGATGGTGGTCCATATCTACAAAATGGTCCTTATACATTTGATCAAAATGAGCAGCACACACTTATCGACTCCTGAAAAGAGTCTTTACCTCAAAACGAGGCAGTCTTCTGGGATCCTGCTCAGAGCTCTTCTGGGGCATATGATTGCTGTGATAACCAATCATAGAGATTATATACCGCCCATGAGAAAGCTGATTAGCTTTGTCACTAGCATTTAAACATGTGGAAGGTGTATTGCCTTGTTAAGAGGTTATAGAGGTTGTTATTCTTAACCACTTATGCAGTTCAACTTCTCTTTACAGAAAGCAAGTGATTGAAGTTCCTCACACTATTTGTCTTCTAGGACTTCTTGAGTCTCTCAGTAATTTCATAAGGTCACCTTCTGTTTAACATGTGAAACCATCCTAGGATTACATGCTATAATTGCATCTTGCATGGCCTGGTTCATTAAAATGCATGGCATATATATCCAGTGAAGCCTGTAACACACATACACACATACACACATACGCACACAAATATATATATATATAAATATGACACCATCTTAAATGAAATGTCATTAAATGAGTTATAGTGATTAAAATAGTATATGGTGACATATTGCTTTTAAGCACCTTTGATTTATAATAAAAGCTTCTATTTTTTGTTAATTAAAATAGTAAATAGTGACATTGTTTTTTTTAAGTACCCTTGTTTTATTATACAAACTTTTATTTTATGTCTGCTTTATATTTGTACTCTGCCTTCATTACCTTATTTTTAGATGGTTTTGGACTTATGCATTTTAATTTCCCCATCTTAATTTACAATATTATTAGGAAAAAATGGGGAATGTCACAGAGACCAAAGGTACAGTTATTTGCTCCCAGAATCCTTCATGTGTGGTCTGTGCATGCAACTTTTACTATATTCATGCCAGTGGCTAGGAATGAAAGTGAAATTTAAAGGTGTCTATTCACTAAATGTCAGGTATAATGCGAGGAAGTCGACTTGGGAGGTCACTTTAAAAGATGACCTCCTAAGTCAAACTCCTTGAACTATTTTCTAAATAAAACTGGACCTCCGGCTCGCTCCCCAAAGTGCATCTCAACCCCCCATCTCACACTCCCTTCAGTGAAAAGCAATAAAAATTGAAATTCACTGAAATTTAAAGGGTGTTTGAATTGGGAGGTGAGTTGGACTTGGACATCCAACCCCCTTCCACAACTCGCCTCCTCAACAAGTAAAAACATTTTTTAATAACCCCTGTGTCAAAAAAAGTTCCTGGGAGCTCTTTATTGATATTCGTTTTTAGGGCAACATTACCTTTGGGTTGGGGTTAATTACAGTCAATATATTGAATACTTTTTTTTATTATTGTATATGAGCCAGACAATTGTCTGCAATTCTGCTAACGCAATGTATAGATCTTTTTTCATAACTGATAACTAGGGTTGCCATCTGGCCGGTATTTTACCGGCAGGCCAGTAAAAAACTGGCATCAGGCCAATGTTAAGTCTAATTTTGAAGAAAAGGTGGCAACAATACTGATAACATGTACATAATCCCTGTAATCTGGAATCAGGGAATCACCAACATTTTTAAGCATGCTCATCAACGCTTGGAGCTGTAACAATTTTACAACATACATGCACTTTACATAGCCCTCAACTGTCTTTCTTTAAGCAGGACAGTACTGATTTTGGACTGTTATCCTGCAGTTCCCGTTTTAATTCTCTTGCGTTCTGGAACAGAGGTTTTCACATGTTGCTGGTGGGGCATGATGGGAAGTATAACATTCTTAACAGCATATTACATCCATGGAACATGTGACTCTTTTACTCACAGTAAGGTGAAAATAACTTATTGGTGGTGTTGACGTTTTATTAAATTATAATTAAATAATAAGTATCTTTAATCTTTGAATTTTTTATTTTATTCTCTTGCCTTAGTAGGAACCCCATAATATTTTACCCTTTGATCCACAGATGTCTTGAATCAACAGGTCATTATAGAGCCTTCAGCTAACACAGATCAGGACTTTATAATGTATTGAGAAAACTCAGAGGACATTACATTCCAAAGCACCAGGGTGACACGATCCGTCTGCCCCATTCAAAACCCTTTGTAAGTCATCCGTGGTACACATTTAATACAGTATTTATATATAAAACACATGATTTTGTTTTAGGTGTGCAATCATATTACAAAAGTGTTTAGTTCACTTGAATTCACTTGAACCTTTAGTCTTAGTTTTATATACATCATATAATAATAATTGTGTTTCCTAAATAACAGCCTTTAAGTAGCCTTTTATTTGCAAAATGTTTTGTTTTTTGCTTAGATAAACTGCAAGCAGTGTGAGTATCTCTTATGCATAACTATTAAAATGTCTATTTAATAAATATGGAATTACAGGGAATTGAAATGGGAATTTCAAACTTAAGGCAATAGAGTAATTACTAAAAGTATCAATTATTTTACTCAAAATGTCATCATAGGACCACTAAAAAGTCACAGCATAAGAATACCCTTCACTGTGGCATCTGTATTCAAGCAGGGATTTCAATTATTAAATAATTATTTTTAAAAAATCATGGGAGGCTCAAGTACCATTTAATCAGTTTATTATATAAGTGAATAAAGCTGTCATGGGACTGAAATGTTGCTTTTCTTGTGACACCACAGTTATTTAAAGTAGAGTGCTTACTTTGTTTCAATTTGGCAGTTAGTAGTGCGCTCCTCTGTAATAAACTCTTTGATTATATGTTAATTAGAGAATAATATCTCTAAATGCCATCAGGATTACAGCTGCCAAAGGAACAAGTGTTGCACCTTTGTTCTGGCATTGTAGATGCCTTGACAAGCCAGTGATAACCTTTTATTTAAAATCATTTTAAATATTTTAACAACTGTTTATTGAATTCTGACGTAAACAATAGACCTCTCCGGTGATGACATACAGATTATGATGTTCAGAGTGAAAACATTTGTTTCATTATGGTCATGATAAAAAGAGAGATAATACTACATGAATGATGTTAAAGAAATGTACACAGTATATAGAAAAAGTTTTTAATATTTTATTGCAACGTGTTATTGGTGTTTGATCCGCTTTAACATTTGTTTGAACATTTAGACTCCATCTCGTAACCATCTTGACCTATTCGTATGAATGGGGACTCTATTTCGGTTTATAGAATAGCAATAGCATTACATGCATTCCATAAACCGAAGGTCGTTCATTATGTCGTTTTATGGAATGTATGTAATGCTATTGGTATTCTATAAACCGACTCTATTTCAGTTTATAGAATGCCAATAGCACGAATGGACGAATGATTTTTGTTTATTAACCATTAGTACATTCGGCTTTCGTTACTTTAGACGTTTTTCAGACGAATGGACGAAAATGCTATTTTCGGACGTCTAGTCTCCAGTACTGCGTACAATACTCCAAGTCAGCTCTCACCAGTGCTCTGTACAATGGCATGAGCACTTCCCTCTTTCTACTGCTAATACCTCTCCCTATGCAACCAAGCATTCTGCTAGCATTTCCTGCTGCTCTATTGCATTGCCTACCTTTACGTCCTCTGAAATTATTACTCCTAAATCCCTTTCCTCAGGTGTTGAGGTTAGGACTGTACCAAATATTCTATATTCTGCTTTTGGGTTTTTACACCCAAGGTGCATAATCTTGCACTTATCCACATTAAATCTTAGTTGCCACAGCTCTGACCATTTTTCTAGTTTAGCTAAATCATGTGCTATGTGGCTTGTCCCTCCATGAATATCAACCCTGCTGCAAATCTTTGTATCATCAGCAAAAAGACATACTTTGCCAACAAGACCTTCTGCAATATCACTAATAAAAATATTATAGAGAATGGGTACAAGTACAGATCCCTGAGGTACCCCACTTGCATCGAATATGCTCCATTGACTACAACCCTCTGCCATTGTCTAATCCATTCAACAATATTGAAATCAAAACTCAAATATTGCATTTTATTGATAAGCCTTCTATGTGCAACAGTGTAAAAAGCCTTACTGAAATCTAGGTAAGCAATGTCTGCTGCACATCCCGGATCTATTATTTTAGTCACCCAATCAAAAAAATCAGTAAGATTAGTTTGGCATGATCTCCCTGAAGTAAACCCATGTTGTCTCTGATCTTGAAATACATGCGATTTTAGATGTTTAACAATCCTTTTCTTTAACATGATCTCCATTATTTTCCCCCCACTACTCAAGTAAGACTTACTGGGTCTATAGTTGCCTGACTCCTCCCTACTATCTTTCTTGTGAATGGGCACAACATTTGGTAATTACCAATCTTCTGGGACTACTCCCGTTAACAATGATTGCTTAAATACATCTGTTAATGGTTTTGCTAGTACACCACTAAGTTATTTTAATAACTTTGGGTGTATCCCATCAGGGCCCATCAACGTATTTGTGTTTACTTTAGACAGCTGAAGTAAAACCTCTTCCTTTGTAAACTTACATGCATCAAAAGACTCAGTCTTTTTTCCCAAATGAGGTCCCTTTCCCTCATTTTTATTTGTACAAACTGAATAAACATATTCATTAAGGCAGTCTACTAGGCCTTTATTCTATTCTCCATAGCATCCTTATTTTGTTTTTAATCGAACTATTCCTTGTTTTACTTTACTTTCTCATTTATGTATCTAAAAAATGTGTTATCCCCCTTTTTTACTGACTGGGCTATTTTCTCTTCTGTGTGTGCTTTGGAAGCTCTTATAGTTTGCTTTGCGTCTTTCTGCCTACTCTCTTCTGCCTACTATCTTTCTATCTTCCTCACTCTGGAAGTTTTTTTTTTTTAGTTTTTTTTACTATTTTGGCCATCTCTGCAGAGTTCCACGGTGGTTACTGACATGCCTAATGCAATTTTCTGTTGCAATTGTGGTCTGTAGTACAAAAAAAATAAATAAATCTGATCCCTGCACGTGGGGTTATTTTTGCTTACTCAAGCAGATTATTGTATTCGCCTCACATTCAGTTTGGTCTTTTGGATCATAATTCTACTTTCTAAGGACTATTCTTGCCTATACATTCTGAGTATACATAAGTTTTGAGTTTTCTGACTACAGATGTCAACCTTTTAACCACATTTTTGTAACTATTTTAAATAACACAATAATTGCTAACAGATGTAACACTGTCATAAAAACATGTTATGAAGTGAAAACCTTAATGGCTTCTTCCATGTTTGGTTCTTCATTTCACAACAATACATAATAAAAAATGTATTTTTAAACTTGTGAATTACACATCACCTAGAAATGATTACAAATTTATTGAACCACGTGTTTTTTCCAACCAGTGTTTCGAGGTGTGCAGTCTACAGAAGTTTTGTTTCCATTCTCAATCCCGTAGAACAATTGTTTAGTCCAGTTTAGTTTTGTTTTATGGTTCCTCAAAAGGTAATTTTTACGCCTTGCCCTTTTACTTAAGAACCGCTCCCTTATTTTTATGATGGAATCTCCGATAGACGTCTAGAAAATAAAGTGTTGAAGTAGGTGAACTCCAGTAGTAAATGGAAGGTTATAAATATTTATAAGACTTGGTCAGAGTAGTAAATTGCCTTTAAGATCTATTTTCAGTAGGATAAATACCTGTGTGTTTCAGATCTTGTGCAGTGGCGTCTCAACCACATACAGACAGCACAGAGATTGGAAATGCAGCATGTGTAAGACATGAGGTTGTTAGTATTCATGAAACTGCCACAAAAACATAGGAAACCTTTAAATTTCACCACAGGAATGGAATCATAGTGTAACCTTTGTTGTCTAGGCTAAATCAGGCCGTAGTTTCGATGGAATTGGGCAAATGACAAAGTTCCAAGAAAAATCGTTTCTGACAGACATAATATCAGCAAACTGTCAGCTTAACAATGTATGTGTTTTATTGCCTTTGTACTTAATCCAAACTATCCCTTATTATTCACCAGGAATAACATGACTGAGGTCTTGAGTAAGAGACATCATTTGTTAACCCCTTTATGCCACATGGTACTTTCATCCTTAAGGAAGAAAGCACCAAAGGGGCAATTTTTGTGTTTCTGGCCCTGACCACAGAGTGATCGGGAGCCAGGGACATCATGGCAGAGACGTGATCAGGGTCTTTAGGGATTCTTTAACCTTATTTTGTGATGTCGGGGAGGCGTGCCTGAACCCAGAAGTTCGGGCATGACTCAATTTAGTGAAAAGCGACCGGCGCTAACTTTGAGCGTCGGTTACCTTTTACCTGTCAAACTGAGGCCACTAAAAGTGGAGGGATGAACTGCAGAAGTGGGGATGTATCAGGATTGTCAAGGGATGGAAATATGTGATGTTCCTGTTACATCCTTTATCTGGAAGGGGTTAAATGACATATTATCTTTTTGAATTATTGCATAATCTTGAAAATAATCTCTTTAAATAAAAGTCACGAATTTGCATTGACAGTCCAGTTTTTTTGGGTCTTGTCTAAGTTTGCCACCTAGCTGGTATTTTACTGGCAGACTGGTAAAAATTTGGCTTGCTGTCAATGTTGAGTCTATGGAGGCAATAACATGGTTGGTATTTCACTGTGTACAGGCAGCATTGCTTTTAAACTGTGTATTTCTAACAAACATACACAGTCTAAATGTGATGGAATGATCTCCAGGCACCTGGTGTCGGTACTGAGTTGCCTTTAGCCCAATGCTGAAGGGCAGAGGCGGCTCTCTAATTAGGCGAGTTAGGCAGCCACTTAAGGCTTCGCACTCACGGAGGCCTCGCGGCTGCCTAACTCACCTTATAGCCTTTGATGTAACATCCCTGTTACACTAGCCTTGGTCGTCTCCTCCGTGCATCTTCCCTCCTGCACGAGGAAGGAAACTCCGGTCGCGGGTTTTTTTGTAAACTTTATTGAAGCCGCGCAGGTTTTTTTTTTTTACTTTATTGAAGCGACCAGAGTTTTCTTGTTCCGTGAAGGAGGAAAGATGCACGAAGGAGACAGAGCAACAAGGCGGTAAGTATTGGGGAATGGGGGGAGGAGAGGAGGCAAAATCCTGGCATATTGAGGGGCAAAATCCTGGCATACTGAGGGGCAAAATCCTGACATAGAGTGGCAAAATCCTGGCATAGAGTGGTAAAATCCTGGCATATTGAGGGGCAAAATCCTGGCATAGAGTTGCAAAATCCTGGCATATTGAGGGGCAAAATCCTGACATAGAGTGGCAAAATCCTGGCATATTGAGGGGCAAAATCCTGGCATATTGAGGGGCAAAATCCTGTCATATTGAGGGGCAAAATCCTGACATAGAGTGGCCACATCCTGGCATAGAGTGGCAAAAAAAAAGTCCTAGCATATTGAGGGGCAAAATCCTGACTTAGAGTGGCCACATCCTGGCATAGAGTGGCAAAAAAAAAGTCCTAGCATATTGAGGGGCAAAATCCTGACAGAGTGGCAAAATCCTGGCATAAAGTGGCATAATCCTGGCATAGAGTGGCAAAAAAAAAAGTCCTAGCATATTGAGGGGCAAAATCCTGACAGAGTGGCAAAATCCTGGCATAAAGTGGCATAATCCTGGCATATTGAGGGGCAAAATCCTGACATAGAGTGGCAAAATCCTGGCATATTGAGGGGCAAAATCCTGGAATAGAGTGGCAAAATCCTGGCATTTTGAGGTGCAAAATCCTGGCATATTGAGGGGCAAAAATCCTGACATAGAGTGGCAAAATCCTTATATATTGAGGGGCAATATCCTGACATAGAGTGGCAAAATCCAGGCATATTGTGGGGCAAATTCCTGACATAGAGTGGCAAAATCCTGCCATAGAGTGGCAAAATCCTGGCATATTGAGGGGCAAAATCCTGGAATAGAGTGGCAAAATCCTGGCATAGATTGGCAAAATCCTGGCATATTGAGGGGCAAAATCCTGACATAGAGTGGCAAAATCCTGGCATAGAGTGGCAAATCCTGGCACACTGAGGGGCAAAATCCTGGCATAGAGTGGCAAAATCCTGGCATAGAGTGGCAAATCCTGGCATACTGAGGGGAAAAATCCTGGCATAGAGTGGAAAAATCCTGGAATATTGAGGGGCAAAATCCTGGCATATTGAGGGGCAAAATCATGGCATATTGAGGGGCAAAATCCTGGGATAGAGTGACAAAATCCTGTCATAGATTGGCAAAATCCTGGAATATTGAGGGGCAAAATCCTGGCATAGAGTGTCAAAATCCTGACATATTGAGGGACAAAATCCTGGCATATTGTGTGGCAAAATCCTGGCATAGAGTGGCAAAATCCTGGCATAGATTGGCAAAATCCTGGCATATTGATGCGCAAAATCCCGACATAGAGTGGAAAAATCCTGACATAGAGTGGCAAAATCCTGGCATAGAGTGGCAAAATCCTGGCATATTAAGGGGTAAATACCTGGCATAGAGTGGCAAAATCCTGGCATATTGAGGGGCAAAATCCTGGCATATTGAGGGGCAAAAATCCTGACATAGAGTGGCAAAATCCTTATATATTGAGTGGCAATATCCTGACATAGAGTGGCAAAATCCAGGCATATTGTGGGGCAAAATCCTGACATAGAGTGGCAAAATCCTAGCATAGAGTGGCAAAATCCTGGCATATTAAGGGGCAAAATCCTGGAATAGAATGGCAAAATCCTGGCATAGATTGGCAAAATCCTTGCATATTGAGGGGCAAAATCCTGACATAGAGTGGCAAAATCCTGGCATAGAGTGGCAAATCCTGGCACACTGAGTGGCAAAATCCTGGCATAGAGTGGCAAAATCCTGGCATATTGAGGGGCAAAATCCTGGCATATTGAGGGGCAAAAATCCTGACATAGAGTGGCAAAATCCTTATATATTGAGTGGCAATATCCTGACATAGAGTGGCAAAATCCAGGCATATTGTGGGGCAAAATCCTGACATAGAGTGGCAAAATCCTAGCATAGAGTGGCAAAATCCTGGCATATTAAGGGGCAAAATCCTGGAATAGAATGGCAAAATCCTGGCATAGATTGGCAAAATCCTTGCATATTGAGGGGCAAAATCCTGACATAGAGTGGCAAAATCCTGGCATAGAGTGGCAAATCCTGGCACACTGAGGGGCAAAATCCTGGCATAGAGTGGCAAAATCCTGGCATAGAGTGGCAAATCCTGGCATACTGAGGGGAAAAATCCTGGCATAGAGTGGAAAAATCCTGGCATAGATTGGCAAAATCCTGGCATATTGAGGGGCAAAATCATGGCATATTGAGGGGCAAAATCCTGGGATAGAGTGACAAAATCCTGTCATAGATTGGCAAAATCCTGGAATATTGAGGGGCAAAATCCTGGCATAGAGTGTCAAAATCCTGGCATATTGTGTGGCAAAATCCTGGCATAGAGTGGCAAAATCCTGGCATAGATTGGCAAAATCCTGGCATATTGATGGGCAAAATCCCGACATAGAGTGGAAAAATCCTGACATAGAGTGGCAAAATCCTGGAATAGAGTGGCAAAATCCTGGCATATTAAGGGGTAAATACCTGGCATAGAGTGGCAAAATCCTGGCATATTGAGGGGCAAAATCCTGGCATATTGAGGGGCAAAAATCCTGACATAGAGTGGCAAAATCCTTATATATTGAGTGGCAATATCCTGACATAGAGTGGCAAAATCCAGGCATATTGTGGGGCAAAATCCTGACATAGAGTGGCAAAATCCTGGCATAGAGTGGCAAAATCCTTGCATATTAAGGGGTAAATATCTGGCATAGAGTGGCAAAATCCTGGCATATTGAGGGGCAAAATCCTGGCATATTGAGGGGCAAAAATCCTGACATAGAGTGGCAAAATCCTTATATATTGAGTGGCAATATCCTGACATAGAGTGGCAAAATCCAGGCATATTGTGGGGCAAAATCCTGACATAGAGTGGCAAAATCCTGGGATAGAGTGACAAAATCCTGTCATAGATTGGCAAAATCCTGGAATATTGAGGGGCAAAATCCTGGCATAGAGTGGCAAAATCCTGGCATATTGAGGGACAAAATCCTGGCATATTGAGTGGCAAAATCCTGGCATAGATTGGCAAAATCCTGGAATATTGATGGGCAAAATCCTGACATAGAGTGGAAAAATCCTGACATAGAGTGGCAAAATCCTGGCATATTGAGGGCAAAATCCTGGAATATTGAGGGGCAAAATCCTGGCATATTGAGGGGCAACATCCTGACATAGAGTGGCAAAATCCTGGCATATTGAGGGGAAAAATCCTGGCATAGAGTGACAAAATCCTGGCATATTGAGGGGCAAAATCCTGGGATAGAGTGGCAAATCCTGGCATAGATTGGCAAAATCCTGGCATATTGAGGGGCAAAATCCTGGCATAGAGTGGCAAAATCCTGGCATAGATTGGCAAAATCCTGGCATATTGAGGGGCAAAATCCTGACATAGAGTGGAAAAATCCTGTCATAGAGTGGCAAATCCTGGCATACTGAGGGGCAAAATCCTGGCATAGAGTGGCAAAATTCTGGCATATTGAGGGGCAAAATCCTGAAATATTGAGGGGCAAAATCCTGACATAGAGTGGCAAAATCCTGGCATAGATTGGCAAAATCCTGGCATATTGATGGGCAAAATCCCGACATAGAGTGGAAAAATCCTGACATAGATTGGCAAAATCCTGGCATATTGATGGGCAAAATCCCGACATAGAGTGGAAAAATCCTGACATAGAGTGGCAAAATCCTGGCATAGAGTGGCAAAATCCTGGCATATTAAGGGGTAAATACCTGGCATAGAGTGGCAAAATCCTGGCATAGATTGGCAAAATCCTGGCATATTGATGGGCAAAATCCCGACATAGAGTGGAAAAATCCTGACATAGAGTGGCAAAATCCTGGCATAGAGTGGCAAAATCCTGGCATATTAAGGGGTAAATACCTGGCATAGAGTGGCAAAATCCTGGCATATTGAGGGGCAAAATCCTGGCATATTGAGGGGCAAAAATCCTGACATAGAGTGGCAAAATCCTTATATATTGAGTGGCAATATCCTGACATAGAGTGGCAAAATCCAGGCATATTGTGGGGCAAAATCCTGACATAGAGTGGCAAAATCCTAGCATAGAGTGGCAAAATCCTGGCATATTAAGGGGCAAAATCCTGGAATAGAATGGCAAAATCCTGGCATAGATTGGCAAAATCCTGGCATATTGAGGGGCAAAATCCTGACATAGAGTGGCAAAATCCTGGCATAGAGTGGCAAATCCTGGCACACTGAGGGGCAAAATCCTGGCATAGAGTGGCAAAATCCTGGCATAGAGTGGCAAATCCTGGCATACTGAGGGGAAAAATCCTGGCATAGAGTGGAAAAATCCTGGCATAGATTGGCAAAATCCTGGCATATTGAGGGGCAAAATCATGGCATATTGAGGGGCAAAATCCTGGGATAGAGTGACAAAATCCTGTCATAGATTGGCAAAATCCTGGAATATTGAGGGGCAAAATCCTGGCATAGAGTGTCAACATCCTGACATATTGAGGGACAAAATCCTGGCATATTGTGTGGCAAAATCCTGGCATAGAGTGGCAAAATCCTGGCATAGATTGGCAAAATCCTGGCATATTGATGGGCAAAATCCCGACATAGAGTGGAAAAATCCTGACATAGAGTGGCAAAATCCTGTAATAGAGTGGCAAAATCCTGGCATATTAAGGGGTAAATACCTGGCATAGAGTGGCAAAATCCTGGCATATTGAGGGGCAAAATCCTGGCATATTGAGGGGCAAAAATCCTGACATAGAGTGGCAAAATCCTTATATATTGAGTGGCAATATCCTGACATAGAGTGGCAAAATCCAGGCATATTGTGGGGCAAAATCCTGACATAGAGTGGCAAAATCCTGGCATAGAGTGGCAAAATCCTTGCATATTAAGGGGTAAATACCTGGCATAGAGTGGCAAAATCCTGGCATATTGAGGGGCAAAATCCTGGCATATTGAGGGGCAAAAATCCTGACATAGAGTGGTAAAATCCTTATATATTGAGTGGCAATATCCTGACATAGAGTGGCAAAATCCAGGCATATTGTGGGGCAAAATCCTGACATAGAGTGGCAAAATCCTGGGATAGAGTGACAAAATCCTGTCATAGATTGGCAAAATCCTGGAATATTGAGGGGCAAAATCCTGGCATAGAGTGGCAAAATCCTGGCATATTGAGGGACAAAATCCTGGCATATTGAGTGGCAAAATCCTGGCATAGATTGGCAAAATCCTGGAATATTGATGGGCAAAATCCTGACATAGAGTGGAAAAATCCTGACATAGAGTGGCAAAATCCTGGCATATTGAGGGGCAAAATCCTGGAATATTGAGGGGCAAAATCCTGGCATATTGAGGGGCAACATCCTGACATAGAGTGGCAAAATCCTGGCATATTGAGGGGAAAAATCCTGGCATAGAGTGACAAAATCCTGGCATATTGAGGGGCAAAATCCTGGGATAGAGTGGCAAATCCTGGCATAGATTGGCAAAATCCTGGCATATTGAGGGGCAAAATCCTGGCATAGAGTGGCAAAATCCTGGCATAGATTGGCAAAATCCTGGCATATTGAGGGGCAAAATCCTGACATAGAGTGGAAAAATCCTGTCATAGAGTGGCAAATCCTGGCATACTGAGGGGCAAAATCCTGGCATAGAGTGGCAAAATTCTGGCATATTGAGGGGCAAAATCCTGAAATATTGAGGGGCAAAATCCTGACATAGAGTGGCAAACTCCTGGCATATTGAATGGCTAAATCTTGGCATATTGAAGGTCTAAATCCTAGCATATTAAATAGCTAAATCCTGTCATATTGAATGGCTAAATCCTGGCATATTAAATGGCTAAATCCTGGCATATTTATGGTAAAATTCTGGCATATTGAATGGCTAAATCACAGTGCGTCACGGTGCTGTGAGGAAGAACAAAGTGCCATGCCTCCAGCACAACATGGTCTGTGAGACCACTTTCAACATTGAGCACCTTTCCTTCTGGCTGAGTGTTTCTGGCTGAGTGTGATTGTGTGCTGGCTGAGTGTGTCTGTGAGTCAGTGTGTGCTGGCTGAGTGTCTATGAATGACTTTGGTGGCTGAGTGTGTCTATGAATGACTGTGTGCTGGCTGAGTGTGTCTATGAATGACTGTGTGATATGTATTAATGTTCACATTTAGGACACAGCAATAAGAATGTGAGTTAGTCAGCCACACACTTTATCTATACCAAATGTTTATAGATATTTGTAGAATAATTATGAGACAAATAAAATTCTAGGAGCTGTAAATTCCTAGAAGCTGGGATTTAAGTCTGATCTTGAAATATGCTATTTATACAGTTCATTTTTATTATCACTTGCATATGTTTTATTAAATAATGCGTGTCCGTGAGGGCCTCATGTTCGACTTTTGCCTAAGGCCTCACAAAGTCTAGATCCGTCTCTGTTGCAGGGTCACGAGCATTGTATAACTCTTTGGTGACATTGGACATTGGTGAAACCCTTCCAAAAGACACGTGGGGGCTCTCAAAGACTGTCAGTTCCTAATATTAAGATATAAAGAGAAGGAGAGAAAGGGCGTGGCCTCGGACCAAGATGGCAGCTTGATCTGGGAGCTCCGCAGCGTTAGATCCTACAAAGCTCACATTTGCGCCCTGACGGGGTCCACTCCAACTCACATTACCTCAATAGAGGTCCAAATGGGTCCTCCCTCGAACACTCGGAGCAACACCAAAAAAGACCCACCAGACGTGGCCCCAATCTTCAGAAAACCCGCCGCAAGCGCGGACCAAGCGCCATTAGAAGAAACGGCGGGAAAAATGGCGGCACAGTCCCCTATCACAAAGCAAGATCTTGAGGATCTCTTTGGAAGAATGCAGTCGTGCATACACACTGAAATAAGTACTTCACTTACCACAGTTAAAAAAGACCTTCAAGAGCTCCAATCGAAGGTGAAGACTAACACTGAACAGATCACTGCTATGGCATCAGACTACGACCATCTTGCAAACGATACAATCGATCTGCACAATAGAGTCACCACCCTCGAACTGGTCACAGAAGATCTCGGCAACAGATCCAGGCGCAACAATGTGCGTATTCGAGGTCTGACCGAAGCGGTGGCTATAGACGCGCTCCCGGCCACGTTACACCGGATACTGGCTGACTTACTCCCTGATATGCCAACAGAGAGATTACTACTAGATAGGGCACACAGAGCTCTCCGAGCCCCAGGCCCCCCTGGCTCAAAACCAAGAGATGTCATCATACGCTTCCACTATCACCAAACCAAAGAAACTGTTATGAGACTTGCCCGACGCTCACCTCTACGCCATGAAGGGGTCCCTATACAGATATATCAGGACCTAGAACCAGTGACCCTGTACAAAAGAAGACAATGGAAACCACTCACAGATATACTCCGCAAGGCAGGCCTCAAATATGCCTGGGGTTTCCCTTTCAAGCTAATTCTCACAACTAATGGCACCACCAAAATTTACTCCACTTACGAAGACCTACAGGCCTACACAGATACGCTCCAATTGGATGACACACCGAGAAAAGGCAGACTCCAACGCCGCGAACACACTTCTGACCTACCTGAAAGACCTGAGCCGGGAAACAACCACCGCTCTCCTTACCACGACTAGAACATACACCTGGAGCTTCACGCATATTACCAACAACTTTTCACCTTCTATGGCCCTACTGACACTCGATCCCCAAATGGATTACTATTTTCGCACCAAGCCCGGAAATTTAGTCACTCCGTTATTTTTCTATAGGCCCGCTCAGGACGCTAACAGACCCCTAAGTATTCTACTCTATCCAAGGACAATCTGGACTACAAAATAACCCCTGGCGAACAAAGTTACATCTAAGACCACACAATGACTTCGATCACCGCTCCGGACACCAGTGGACATTCACTTAAGTATTACCTGGCTTTTGATCTGTGGAGGCCCCGCCATCCAAGGGGAAACGATAGGGAAAGGGCCTAGTCAACTAAAAGAATAAACTTGGTTAAAAGGGGCCGGGAAAATTGTGACCAAAGTGGGGTTTTAGGGGATAGAGAGGGGAGGAAGGTGGGCAGGGGGTTAAAAGCACAGATAGAAACAAGGGGGAGAAAAGGGGTAGAAGGGGAAGGGAGAAAGATCAAAGGGGGGAGAAGAGGGAGGATAAGGGGAAAGGGGGGGGGGAGAGTTATACAAACCAGGTACTCAGGGGCCTGAGTATCCCTCCCCGTATGAATAGAACCATGACAAAGGCCACCCTAGTACACAGCTTGGGGGGAAGCACAAGCGACAGCAAGATAAAGCTATCTCCACTACTTCCATATGGTTTTGGGACCCGTACAACAACCAGATAGGAATTGCTACCCTCAGACGACAGGCCTCATCTTGATTGTAAATGTATATTGTTTTTAATAAGTGATATGTAAACGTATGCAGATGTAAGCAACTAAACATGTATGTATTTCTATGTGCTCCCGAGGAGCAGAGAGAAAGCCAATGAAGATAGTCACTCTCTTTACCACACTCCCACCCCCTCCTCAGAACTCTCTTCAAATAGACCCAGAGATCGATAACCTCTCATCCAAACAAACAGTATTCCCTATATCTCACGATCCCTCGCTATTTTGCAGAGAGCGTTTATTCCTCCCCGCCCTACTTTTTCACATCACCTAACACACACCTAACTCAGATTCAACATATCACTGGCCCACCCTCAGCTATGAAGATCCACCTGGCTAACTCTCTGTCCCCTCTCCCTAGAAACCCCATAACTGATAACCCCGCATCTCATAAAGTGGACCCTCAGGAGACAACTCAGCATAGGCTCGCAGCACGCTGCGACGAGTATTCCCATCACTTCCCCACGCTATTGATACTTATTCCACCCAGAGCAATCAAAAGATCTCTCCCGAAAGAGACTTTATTAATTGCACACGGTGTTCCCTTCTATATTTACTGACTGGCCACTGAAGTAAGCCCAGTCAAGCATTTCTGCAGCTCAAGTTGTAAATACTGTTCTCAAAAAGCTCTCTACTAAACAATTTTCGTATTCACCTCTTAACTTTCCATATTTCCTTACTTTATCTTCCTTCATACTCCCCCCCCCTCCCCTCTCATACGCCCACGCAATCCATACATAACTCCCTACCCATAGATACCTCCTCCCGCTCTACTACCCAAGATGCCATCAGAACTCAAACTCCTCTCTCTCAACGCTCACGGCCTTAACACCCCTCAAAAACGCAGATCTCTTCTTCGCATCTTGAAAAGAAAGGGAGCAGACATAGCCTTGATACAAGAAACACACTTCGCCAAGTCCAACCCTCCGTTCCTTAGAGATAAGACTTACACCAAGAGCTACACAGCTAACAATACCCTTAAAAAATTGGGAGTGGCAATTCTAATCCGCAAAACATGCCCCCTGACAATCACATACCCAGACCCCTCGGGCCGCTTTCTCTTCATATCAGGCCAAATAGGCTCTCACACCATAGCCATACTTAACTTGTATGCCCCAGCTATACCGGAGGGCACCTTCTGGACAGCCCTATCCGCCTTTCTTACCTCTCACCCAACCGACAAACTCTTCATAGGGGGTGACCTCAATGCTACCTGTTCACCAGCACTGGACAGATCATCCCATTCCACACACACTTACACTCATCAATCTGACAAACATCTACTACAATTCATAAACAGAGATGGGCTATTGGATATATGGAGAATACAACACCCATCCACCAGAGACTACACTTTTTTCTCACACCCACATCTCAGTTACTCAAGAATAGATATGTTCCTGATATCCAAGTCATGTTTGTCCCTAGTAACGTCCTCCAATGTCAACTCTATCACCTGGTCAGACCACGCAGATATCACTCTGAACCTAATTTTCCAAGAATTCTCTAAACCATGGTCGTGGATGTTGAATGATTCCCTCTTACATATTCCAAAGGTGGTAGCCTCGGTGAAAACACAAATAGCGGACTACTTCGACCTTAACATGGGCACTGTAGACGATCAAGCAACACTATGGTCTGCCCACAAAGCGGTCCTGAGAGGTTTTCTAATAAGCACAAGTTCCAAGTTGAAGAAAACAAAAGCTGAAGAGCTCTCAAGACTCCAATCGCAACTTTTCAAGCTAGAGGCCAAGAACAAGGCAAATCCAACGGTAGAAACCACAGGCAACATAACCAAAGTCCGAACAGAGCTACGACGCCTCATTTTAGCTGATACAGCGAAATCCCTCAAATACACAAAACGGACCTATTACGAGAAAGCAAACAAGGCCGACCGATTATTAGTATCTATGCTAAAATCACAAGCAGCGGACAAGGTGATTCCTAGTCTTCGCACTTCCAACGGTACAATCACCACCAACCCACAAGATATCGCCCAAGAATTCCAGAAATTTTACTCAAATCTTTATAATCATTCCCCAGATAAGACACTTCTAAATCCCGAACACGTCAAAGACGTTCTAACTTACCTTAAAGACAAGAACCTACCGAAATTATCCGAAGCTGAAAATGCCATACTAGACAACCCCATCACAGAAGAAGAAATCAAGCTTGCTATCCAATCTCTCAAGATAAATAAAACCCCCGGCCCTGACGGGTTTTCAGCCCTATACTACAAGGTCTTCGGGGAAGAACTTATACCACAACTACTCCCATTATTCAATAACATAATGGATGGCTGCTATTTCACAGAAGACATGCAGGAGGCGAACTTAACTCTCATACATAAGCCGAATAAACCCAAAGACCTAACGACGAATTACAGACCCATTTCACTCCTCAACGTGGATTACAAGATTTTTACAAAGATTTTGGCCACCAGGTTGAACCACTTTCTCCCACGTTTGATTCACCCAGACCAGGTGGGTTTTATACCAAATCGACAGACTCTCGACAACACTAGAAGATGCGTAGATCTATTGTGGCTCGCCTCCCGAAGTAAAAAACCCACACTATTCTTATCCTTAGATGCCGAAAAGGCCTTCGATCGCATGAATTGGTCCTTTTTACGTCTCACACTAGAACAAATGGGTTTTTCACAAACTTTCCAAAACTGCCTATCAGCAATTTACCATAAACCTTCATCCACAATTAGAATTCCCGGAGCAAAACCGCTGAAATTCTTCAATCACAATGGCACCAGACAAGGCTGCCCGCTCTCTCCATTACTGTTTGCCATTTCTCTCAAACCACTCTTACAATCAATTAGGGACCACCCAGACATAATAGGCCTTCCCCTGGCTAATAACCAATACAAAATCGCTGCATATGCGGATGATATTATGCTATCTCTCTCCAAACCCTTAACCTCACTAACCCATCTCTTTAAAGAATTGCAAACCTTTGCTAATCTAGCAGGATTCAAAATCAATACCAACAAGTCCGAAGCCCTCCCAATTAACATGCCACCACACATGATTAAACTCTTACAACTTAACTTTGATCTCCTTATACAAAATAAACCCCTAACATACTTGGGCCTCCGTTTGACAGCTGCATACACTGACCTATACGCTATGAACTACCTTCCACTCTTTCAAAGCCTCAAGTCTGATCTAAAACGATGGCAATCACTGAATATTTCATGGCTAGGGCGCCTCGCTACCATCAACATGAACATTCTCCCCAGACTAGGATACCTCTTCCAAGCCCTGCCCATTCCACTACAACACTCCGATCTCAAAACACTTCAACAATCTATAGACACTTTCATCTGGCAAGGGAAGAGAGCAAGAGTAAACAGATACACTATGTATCTACCAAAGAGAGCAGGAGGGCTAGGATTACCTAACCTTGCAAAATATTACATTGCAGCACAATTAGCACAGATTTCTGCCTGGCACGCCCCAATAGCCCAAATCCGTTGGGTAGACTTAGAAAATGACTTATTCAGACCCGACGTCCTTCCCCAATACATTTGGACCCCAAAACGGGACAGACCTATGACGAGGACGCTCTGCCCCACCATTCTCAACTCGCTCAATATTTGGGACCGACATGCAATCAAATACAACTTGACCACAGACCACTCCCCACTCACGCCCATCTATAGAAATAGAAGCTTTCCACCGGGCATGACTCCCACACTTTTTAAACCATTCGATCAAGGAGATATCTCAAGAGTATGTGACTTATTCCAAGAAGGGAAGGTGAAACCTTTTCACGTTTTAGCCCAGTCCATCCATCTCTCCACGTTTGATTTTTTCAGATATATTCAGCTACGAGAATTCACTTCTAAGCCTATAGTAACACTAGCTGCCACTACTAGACCCAACTGGTTTGAAATCCTATGTATGGATGCACCTCGACAAAAACGCCTCATCTCACTATTGTACTCCGAAATATCCATTTCTTCCCACCAACCCCCTCCTACATATATTGCAGCATGGGAAAAGGACCTGGGTACCCCCTTGGACAGAGAAGACTGGGTAGACATTTGGGAAGGGCCTCAAAAATATCCATATGCACCACACATAAGGAACAAGCGTATAAAACCCTCATGAGGTGGTATGTTACCCCTTCCAAATTAGCAAAAATGCAGGCCACCCCCAATTCCCTATGTCGGAAAAACTGCGGAGCACAGTGCTCCTACTTTCATGTTTGGTGGGCTTGTCCGCAGCTCCAATTATTCTGGAAACAGATCCAATACCTAGCATCACAGGTACTACAAAAACCTGTCCCGCTTGATCCTTGTATCTTTCTCCTCTCCCTAGCACGAGATTCGTTCACCAAACACGAAAACCAACTGTTGGCCAAAATTGCGCTGGGAGCTAGACGAGCCCTGGCCCAATCTTGGAAACAACCGGACATTCCTTCTCTGTCCAAAGTCACAGCTCTGATAGAGGAAGCCAGGGACATGGACCAACTCACATCATACTTACACGACACACCCTCCAAACACGAAAAGCTCTGGCTCCCCTGGAAGTCCCACTTCCCAAACTAAGTGTCCCATGATATCCCAATACCCTTTAACGCCAATTCCTTCAACTGACCCCCCAATATTAACCCTTGTAGGCCCCATAACCCTACCCCTAGCCCAACCCTGTACCTCTCTCTCATTTTTCTTTCTTCTAGTCTGTTCTCTTTCCTTTTTCTTTTATTAGATAGATATAGAGTGGATAGTTTCTTTCTTTTTGTTGTTGTCAATGAACATTCCTCTTGTTTATGTTTTTTGTTATATAATCTAATACAAAATGAAAATGCAGGAGAAGCAAGCTGAGCAATCTATCAGTGCTTTTTCCCTCACATGCGAATATTCTGAGACATTTCTTTTGTTAATGTTGAAACATGGGGCACATGTTTGTTCCTAATCATAGTTCATGTTTATATACCTCATATTTGATAAAAGAATGTAATGTTTCATTCCAATATACCTTGAGAATTCGAGAAATTGATATTCATATATGCATAAGATAAGACATTTTTTTTTCGGATGTACAATATTTTGTATGTAAAAAGTGAAAAACCATCAAATAAAGAATTTAAAAAAAAAAAAAAAAAAGATATAAAGAGAAGAACTAGTAGTGGTAAACTTTGATCTAAAAACACGAACAAGGTAAAATTGCTTTATTGGACATATTTTTATTTGACACTACATAACATCCCAAAACCCCAGAACTTTGCCTCTCATGTAAATGCACTGCCCTGCTTAAAAGGGGCCATTCCACATACAATGTCTGTACAGAATAATTTTTACATAAGGACTGCATCTTTTAAAGTAAAGAAAATTAAAAAGTTCTGTCTGCTCAGTTTTTCCTCAAAACTTCCTATCTCCTAAAAGCTGCAAATAATGTGTAATAGATGTATTATTGTTGCAACAGTCCCTGCCCTTCCGTCCAAGCGCTAATTATTCAATTTGATAGAATTTAGAGACCCTGCAATATTTCCAGTATAAAATTACATGTGAACTGTAAATTTGTTTTATTATATATATATATATATATATATATATATATATATATATATATATATACCGTATTTATCGGCGTATAACACGCGCCGTCGTATAACATTCACCTCATTTTAAGAAGGAAATTTCAGGAAAAAAACCTTAAATTTCAAATAAAGAACTTTGAAGCCCAATATGCCATTTTAATATGCCACGATATTGCCCCCAATATGCCATTTAATATGCAGGATATTGGCCCCAATATGCCATTTAATATGCAGGATATTGCCCCCAATATGCCATTTTAATATGCCAGATATTGCCCCCAATATGCCATTTTAATATGCCAGGATATTGCCCCCAATATGCCATTTTAATATGCCAGGATATTGCCCCCAATATGCCATTTTAATATGCCAGGATATTTCCCCCAATATGCCATTTAATATGCCAGGATATTGCCCCCAATATGCCATTGAATATGCCATGATATTGCCCCAATATGCCATGATATTGCCCCCAATATGCCAGGATATTGCCCCTTAGTATGCTCGTTATGCCACCCTCCTCCCCCCCTTCCCCAGGCCCCAGCACTTACCTCGTTCCTGCTCTGTCCCCCGGTGCTCTGAAGCTGCGTGGCTGTGAGGGAAGCGTTGTGAGCTTCCCTGCAGCCGCGCAGAACAATAAAGTTTGTTTAAAAAAAAAACACACTTTATTGACCGCGCGGCTGGAGGGGAAGCTCACAACGCTTCCCTCACAGCCACGCAGCTTCAGAGCACCGGGGGACAGAGCAGGAACGAGGTAAGTTTTAGATTTTTTTTTTTTTTCGTCGTATAACACGCACACACCATTTTCCCCCTATTTCAGGGAGAAAAAGTGTGTGTTATACGCCGATAAATACGGTATATAAAACACGTGTACAATAGTCAGAACAATCTAGGTGGTTCTGCCATTTAATATATTTTATTTTGGTTATTAATAATATATTCTTTAATTTTAACATTACTGCCATCACAGTCATATTTCAACATCCTTAGTTTGATGATTATTGGTATTATAGACCAGACATGATAACAATAAGAGAACAAGCCAGTTACATATCCTGGTTTATGACATAAGTCATAGGAAAATTCATAAAATGTAATAAGCCAAGAAGAAAACATTTGTTTTCAATTTTAGACATAACTAAGAATATTAATCAGCCAGACACAAGTTTCCTTCTATTTTTTTTATATCCTTTTTAAGTAGGCAATGAAGCACTATATGTGGGATGAAATATATCTCAATTGGATAACATATGGATACCATAATCGGATATCATATGATGACACATGTGCAGACTAGATGTAATTATACCAATTGTTATATCCTTTATAAAGCTAAATTTAAAAACAACTATTTAACATTGATAACTGCTAAATAATTGAGACTACTCTGAATATATCAAAAATAAATAAAGTAAGTTTTTTTTTAAATGTCCTCTTTATTACTTTAATTTTTTGTTGTGAAAAAAGATCAAATGTCAGGCACATTTCTAAAAGTGAAGTATTCACCATTGAATAAAAATGAAAATTTCCTACACATTGCTCCACTTTTGTAGCTCAATACAACAACCATTGTAGTAAAATGTTCAGAACCTTTTTTTTATCTGAATGAGTACATGTTTGTATAGATCATAAAAGCTTAGAAATTATTCATTGCCCTTTCCTCTGTCTGTCAACTGTGAAATTGACCTGAAAAACTATCACATCTGGCTGTTCACGTCTGTAGAATATGATAACTCTCTAACAATGTTCAAAGTATTCAAAGTCTTTAAAGCACATTTAATATATTTCTATTTTTCCATAAAAAAGCCTACACATAATGCTTGAACAGATAACAAATTAATTTTCTTTTAAGATAACTCCCTAACTAAGCCTGAAATGATAGACGAAACTTCAGAAGTATGTGTCACACATGGATTCTTGGTTGAGATAAACATTTTGATATATATATTTTATATATTTATTTGACATTTTATAGGAATGGGGGGCTGCCAATTTCAAAGAGCTTTATAAATGAATATTAGGATTGTCTGTACAGTTGGATACATAAGCCCTTACATATACTGGTTCTGAAAATATGAAATAAAATAAATAAAGTAAACATGATCTTTTAGAACTTTCTTTAATTTGTAAGGATTCCCAGTTGCTTAAAAGGAAGGCACCATATTAATTCACTTCAAAATGTGTATTAGATGTGCTGTATTAAAATGCTTTATCACAATCTGACACTTGTATGTATTGTCTAATAAAAAATAATTTTTTAATAATCTGCCAATTATTTGTAATTTTTTTCTATGCAGGGCACAAAAGTATTTCGAAAAGTATATCCTTTTCTTTGTCACTACATGTCTTATTTGTCACTATAGATCCTTACCTTACTACTACAATGACATCATGCCCAGTCCTGGATTTGTCTGGACAGTCCCATTTTTGGGTCCTTTTTGGGTCCAATGCATAGTGTATATCAGACACACACATTGTCTAAACATGAGGAAATGATCTCCAGACATCCAATATCTGTAGCCTGGAGCTCAATGCTGCAGTGTCACGCAGTGCTGGATGACGTCACACACAGCGTCTCTTAACTCTGAGCCTTCAAACTCCAAACTCCATCATGTCCTGGGGAAAAAAAGAAAAATTTGCAGCAATGCAATGGGGGCAATTGTCCTAATTTGACCACAGTCTTGAAACTCAACAGTGGAATAGTGGAATTAAACATCTGGGTCAATTAAAGAACAACCGTCGGCAAACCATAAACTTTATGAACATTTTGTTTAACTGGAAGTTTAGACAAAAAAATAAAATAAAATAATTAAAAAAATATTTAATAAAATTTTAAACACCAAGGGCTTTTATAAAAGCCATTTAACCCCTTCCCTGCCATTGATCGCTGTGTACGCAGTGATCATACACAGCAGCACATTTTTTGCTGTCTGTGCATTTTTTAGGGGTTATTTTTTTTTACTGTAATTCATTACAGTATAAAAAAACCTCTTTTAAGAGAGATTAACCCTTTCTTGCCGTAGATCACTGCCTAATCAGCGATCTGACGCAAATGCAGCAATCTTGCTGCAGAAGCATTTTTAATTTTTTTAAAACTTTTTTATTACACCCGTCACGTGTTAATTATACCCGCTAGGGGACTACGTTTAACGTAAAAAATTTTTTTAGCTGTCTGAGCGCATGTATAGCGATAAGTGACAATGGCGGGTTGGCGTTCGCTTGATGAGCATCACCATTCGTCTGGTTAGATCAATATGTGTAAATATTTGATCTGACCCGTGTAGATCTGCCTCCCTCTCACTTGAGTTTTAGTGAGGGAGGGAGACAGAGCTGTATAATGTAAGTTTTTAATTATAATATATTTAATAGAATTGAGACCCAAAGGCTTTTATAAAAGCGTTTCCAGTATTTAACCCCTTCCCTGCAATTGATCGCTGTGTACGCAGTGATCTTACACAGCAGCACATTTTTTGCTGTCTGTGCATTTTTTTAGGGGTTATTTTTTTTTACTTTGATTTATTACAGTATATCAAAGGCTCTTTTAAGAGCTATTAACCCCTTCCTTGCTGTATATCACTTCCTAAGCAGCACATATGGTCACTGCCTAAGCAGTGCATATGGTCACTGCCTAAGCAGCGCATATGGAGCAATCTAGTCGCCGAAGGATTTTTTTTTGCTATCAGCATTTTTTTTGTCAGACTCACTAGGGGTTAATTATACCCACTAGGGGATTACGTGTATTCCTTTTGAAGCTGTCTGAACGCGTGTATAGCGATCAGTAACAGCCGATCAGTGGCAAAGGTGGTTTGGTGATTTCTCAGATGAGCACCACCATTCGTCTGGTTCGTAAATATTGTTCTGACCCATATGGATCTGCCTCCCTCTCCTCACTTGAGTTTTAGTGAGGGAAAGAGACAGATCTGTATAACATAATTTTTAAATTGTAATAAATTAAATAAAATGTTAATAAATTGTGAGTCCCAAGGGCTTTTATAAAAGCCATACCTTTTGTATAGTGTAGTGTATTAACCCCTTCCCTGCCACTGATCACTGCACAGCAGAACATTTTTTCTTGTCTGTGCATTTTTAGGGGTTAATTTTTTTGTACAGTACTACAAAGGCTCTTATAAGAGCTATTAACCCCTTCCTTGCTCTACATGTTCAAATTCCAAGTTTGAAAATCAAAAAGCGCACCTCTCAAATGTAGCCTTTCAACCCCTAACAAAGCTGACAAAGCTATGCATGGGTGGTATCTCTGTGCTCGGGAGATGTTGCTGAACATATATTGTGGTATTGTTTGTCAGTGACACATACCGAAATATGTGAATTTGTGTCTAAAGTGCAATGTATGTGGGAAAAAATACACAATAAAATGACTACCACAAACTTTGACAAAGGCTGGTGGTAGAATTGGTGCATGGAAAGTGTTAAAATAACACCATTTAAAATAGCCTAGGGTGTCTACTTTTACAAAATATATACTTTTTGGGGTAAAATACACTGTCCTACTTAAAAAAAAGTCCCAAATGAAAGATGGGCTCAGGCTGACTACACGTCAATATTCCAAGTTGAAAATGCGCACCTTCACAATGTGGCCCTTTAGCCCCCCAAACAACCCAACAAACCTATGCATGGGTGGTATCCCTGTACTCAGGATATGTTGTTGAACACATATTGGGTTATTGTTTGGCAGTGACACATACCAAAATCTGTGAATTTATGTCTGAAGTACAAGGTTTGTGAAAAAAAAACACAAAAAAATTACTACCACAAAGTTTGACAAAGGCTGGTGGTAGAATTAGTGCATGGAAAGTGTAAAAATACCACCATTTGAGATAGCCTAAGGTGTCTTCTTTAAAAAAATATATGGGTTGATGGGGTAAAATACACTAGCTGGCTTCAAATATGTCCCAAATGGGACATGGGTGCAGGCTGTCTGCATGTAAAAATTTCAAGTTGGAAAACAAAAAACTGCACCTCACAAATTTGGCATTTTAGCCCCCAAACAACCCAACAAACCTATGCATGGGTGGTATCCCTGTACTCAGGAGAAATAGTAGAATCTATTTAGCATGTTTTTTCATTCGCTATTGTCGATGAGGAGAAGTTGTTTCAAATAAAAACAAAGACATTTGTGTATTTTTTTTTTGTTTACCATATTTTATTATTTTTTTTAATAATATGATAAGATATGATCAAAAAGATGGCATCCATAGAAAGCCCTTCTTGTCCCGATAAAAACAATATATAATATGTGTGGGTACAGCAAATGACAAAGAAGAAAATTACTGCTAAACACAAACAGCACAGAAATGTTAAAATAGCCATTGTCCAGAAAGGACAAAAATGTTTCAAAGGCTCTGTCCTTAAGGGGTTAAATGCTGTTGAGTGCTATTTCTACATGCAGAGCGACCAATACAGCGTGAGAGTAAATAATAAACCTGTGTGATTATAGTGCGCGAAAATACAAAGGATAATTGTCTCTTCCTGCTTTTGATGCCAAGATTGCCTTTTTGTGTGTGACTTGATGTGAGTTTGCTGTCCCCTTGCCTTGGGCACAAAATATTCTTTACAAAATATAAGGGTTCAATGTGAGTTTAGGAAGCGTTATTATCAAACATTGTTATTCCTTGAACGTGTTAATATTATGGTGCCTGTTAGGCCTTGTAGGAATGGAATGATCAAAAGAATTGTACATACGTGTTAATAGGTAAAATACACAAAATAAATAATTATAACATACTTTATTTAGTCAGTGTTTTCCTATTTGCATGGAGAATGAAGGTTAATCGATAGTTTGACAGATCAATAGGACCAGAGCAAAGTTTGTCTCTCATTCTGAAAGACCAATAATGGATTCTATGCACTGGCAACAGGCCGTGGCCCCCGTGGGCAGATTCCAGGAAGTAATTCTCCTACTGCTTGTTTTCTCCATTACATAACATTACATTACAATTTCCTTAGCGCTAGGTACAGATCATACAGAGGGACAACATAATAAGTTAGACCAATAAGAACAGACATGATGTAGAGTTTGCAAGATTACAATCTAGAGAGAGTGGGGGCTATGAGAGATCTAAACATAACGTGACAAAAAGACACCTTAAAAATCAATGACATCAGCCGAAGAGTTAATTTATTTATATTTTTAAAAAGTTGAGATTGCTCCCTTTTTAATGAATTCAGCAACTCAGTGGCATGCCTAGTAATATCACACAATGAGAATAGCACATCAGACTAACATTTCTAAAGTTTGCCATAGTAAAGTTTCACCTGACTTAATTAAAAGAGACGCAGAGGCGAAAAACCATCTCACAATAGAAGCCTTTGATACTTTAGATACTTGCCTTACAAGTAAGGTAAAACATAACTGCAAGCTATTCTGACAATTGAATACACTTACATATGGCAAGTGAAGGGGAGACTATCATTTAAGCCTCTGGCCTGTTAATTTGATTGATGTACGTCTGACTGGAAAGCTATCAGCTTCTAATCAGGCAGACATATAAATTATAAAGATGTTTGTAATTTTGTAAGCACAGACTATCTGGCTATGTGGACCAACTGGTCTGATGCATCTTGAGAAGTAAAAAAAAAACCTTATTCCTAATACAATGCCAAGGACTTTGGAGCCTGGAAACAGAACATGTTTCTGGTCTAGTATTTTTATTACTGCGAAGGGAAAGACGTCAAGTTATTAGCCATCTTGATGTAAGCAGCGGCTTGTGTGCGGATTATTTATCTTTTATAATGTTTAATTTGTAAATAAGTGGCTCTTACGCAGGAAGACACAGGAAAAGGACTAAGACAAATATAACTCGATCGTTATTGAATAAACGGTAATTCTATTTGCAATTGAGGATTGTGACCAGTGCATTGTTCTTGCTTTGTCTATTAGTAGATACCTGGCTTTTGTCGAACTTTCGTGATCCTCAGCTAACCTGCTCCAACCGAATCCCAACTAAAGAGCAGCCTTGAGCAGTATGGGACTTATAGTTTAGCTCTATCAGTAGGTTACCACTACTATTTTAGTCATCAGTTATTGGTACTATTTACATGCTCTCTAAGACATACTTGAACACATGAAAAATGTGTGTATTATTTCCGGTAAAACATAATATAAGTAATTAAATTAACTAATCACCAACATATTTTGCAGCACTACATATTGGGCAAAACAAAACCATTAATTTGAGACATTAATCAAAACATACTGGAAATAAATGTGTAGAGAGCAATGTTCAAATTAGTGTACAGTCTAATTAAACAAATATAAAGTCAAGCTTGACAGGTGTTACATTTAAATTAGAGACACATTTTAAAGTATGGCATAAAGTTTATTTGTGTGTAGATGTTAACCAGATAATGATAGTCTGTTAAGATAAAATAGCTATGTAATATTGTTTCATATATGTTGTAGCAGATGTCTGATTTGCCTAGATATTTCCCTCCATAGTCTAAGGGTTTATCTAGAAGCCCCCTCGCCATAATTTTTACTGTGGTCACGTCTCATGATTTGAGAAGGATTAGCAATAACTATGTATTTAAGATTAAATAGAATTAACTATGTATTACTGTGCTGTAATCCAAGATCATAGTAATAAACATATTGGGGTACTATAACAGCGTATTGCTAAATTAAACCATCTCATTTTTCTTTTTTTTCTTAACACGGATTATGTCTGCATATAGTAAAGAGAAAACTGTATTTATTCTCATTCTTTAATATCGCAAGCATATGCCATAAGCTATCTGGCGCCTTGTGTAAAAACTGGAAAAAAAACTTATGTTAAATGGATTACTATGTTGAGTTCGATAGCACAGTATGCATATATAAAACATTACAATGGAGTTTGTGTACAAAATGTAGTTCTGGAGCAAAACTTTAGAAGTGGAATAATTACCACAGTTCTGTTGATTTCTCAACTCGTGTGTGACAAAAAAAGGCAAAAGTCAGTCAGGTTTAACTTGTCCGAGAATCCTTTGCAAAAAGGAAAATGGAAGTTAGATGTATCAAAGTACTTATTTAAAATAATGCAGCTATATTATGCTTTCATTAACAAAAATAAGTTGTCCTTTGACCCCTTCATGACCAAACTGTTATGGCCATGTTGTATGTTAATGACCTTGGCTGTTTTAAAACACTTTTGCGTTGTTTGTGTTTAGCTGTAATAATCCCCTCTCGCATTTACTGTATATATATATATATTTTTTTTTTTTTTTTTTTTTTTAGATACCATTATTTTAATCATGCCATGTAATTTATTATAAAAAATATGCACTGTTATTTCAAAACCATTTTTACACAGCGACCATTGTCACAGCGACTGGATGCTTCCGGGTGGCTCAGCAAACTAGCCATGTCAGGTTTAGCATGATCAGATATGCATGACGGTCATCGGAAATGAAAGGAGTTTTTCCCATGATGGTCCAGGAACATCATTGGTCACAATGGGGTTAAAAATATCTTCTGTATTTTTTTTCCTCAAGAATGACTTGTGATGAATAATTTCTGTAGTGCTTAAGTGCTACCTAAGTACATAATAGATAACGGAGTTTAGTAATGAAACTCCCTCTTCTCCTGTTCCTTGACATTGGTTCTCGGCGTCCTCTTCTGCTATTGACTATGTGCAGCACAACCTGCTAACCAACAGCAGAGAGAGATGGTCACTTGACAGTATAGGGATGTAGTGTTCTTTTACTATCCGCTTTCTGAGTAAAACCATCTGATAAGCATTCCCCTTGTGTTAACATCTTATTTTAGTTGGCAGACAATATTTCAATATTCTGTATTATGCAGCTCAGTTGATGACAGAAACCATATCATAGATCTCTCACTTGCAATAGTATAACATAGTTACTTTCACTCTCGCAGTATTTGTTATTTGGTCTACACAATGCTGTTATACAATATATAATTTATTATAGGGTATTGTTATTGTGCTGTCTTTGGTCTATATGTAAAATCATACACCATATTTGTATTAAACTCAAAATCTAAATCTCAAAAAAAAAAAAAAAAAAGATAACTTTATTTTTAATCTGAAGGAGAAGTTTGGATAAGGTGTAAACCTATTATCCCAAATTGTTCCACAGACAAGGATATGTATTTCATATTTCAACATTCCATTTTGTAATGAGCCTATTATTTTTCACTTCTTCGCATCTGCTCCATCATTTACCCTGTAGCACTTCCTTAAACATATGCTCCTTTTCTCTCTTGTTCTTTTTATGAGACGTATTCATTCTTCACACCATTTGAAACTGCCAGGTTCTGCAATACTCATTGAGGCATTTTGCTTACAATCATATTTTATTTTGTTTTCAATTATAACCATTGGAGAACATTGAGTTACTTTCCAAGATCTTTTTTGTTTTTTTAAAGCAACAAAGAAATCAAATTTGCATGAAATCATGTGTGGGTCATTCATTTTGCACAGTCCATTTAGGCTGCTTGGCTATACATTTCCTTTTACCTCATCTTGAAATCAAACATGGCATCCTCTGGCAGCATACATGTTAATTGCAGCTCTGTATTTATGTTCCTTATGTTTGCATTGGCCATAGGACAGTTTACCTGAGGGAATATTTTTTCTTAATGTTTCTCTTATTATATACTACATCAATTTCTGATTCAAAACAGTACTTCTAAATAAATAATACACAAAAGACACACTAAAGGCTACTGCAGTGAAATGATAGGTAGAAGGGTTGAACTTGATGGACTTGTGCCTTTTTTCAACCTAAATTACTATGTTACAATGTTACTATGTTACACTTGTTCCCAGATATTTGAGGATATTTTTTAAGCTGTGCCAATAATTCCCTCAAAATTTAGTGCTGAAAACATAAATATATTTAATTATGAACATAATGTGATGTGTGCAAACTGATGCCATTCAAGCAGCAGAGCAAGGTCACACTCATATTCAGCCATTTAAATTGTTGTAAGACGAGCAAACAATAATACTGGTCATTTTTACTATGAAAAGAAGTTGAGCATGCATCAAGTGATAATAAATTGACTCATCAACCACTCAGTTATTGTGAGAGTGCATAAAACTCTCGTAGATTTGTTATTTGTGAAATGTGTTAAGTGTGAACAACATTGTTATTTCATTATTTTTAAATATACATATATGGTGATAATATTACATAAAAAGTTGTGCCTTTTTTAAAATAAATCCAGACATTTTCGTATTAGTGTTGGTAAATAGTGCCATGGATTAGTGAAATATATAAATGTTTATTACATTCTGCAACAAAATATACTTTTATTCAGCACAAAGCTTAAAAATGGTTCAGTCAGTTGTAGTTTGGCCTGTAAGGTCATTCAGTAAAAATTGAACAATGACAAACCACCACAAACTACCTTTCTAAAGACAAATAATGAGTATAAACAGTCACAAAATATCTTGATATGTCACCACAAATTATCTCAAACTAGCTTGCAAATTACCACAAACAATCATAAACTACTGCAAACAGTTAAAAAAAACATCAGTTACAAACAACCCCAATTACTAATTACCATGTACATTGCTACAATCTACCAAATACATTACTAGCAACTAACACAATCAGTCACAGACACTAGATACCACACCCTACTTTGCAAATCACCACAAACTAACTTTTAAATTGCTAGAAATTATCACAAACAATCAGAAACTACCACATACCATCTTGCAAATTACCACAATGGTAAACAATTACAAACTGGAAAATGATATGAATAAATAGCTCCAAAACAAATGTTTGAGAGTATGTCCAAACCTAATAAATATATAGAAATGCCCAGGACTAAGGGTATATAAAAACAAACAAATAAAGAACTATGGTATCTGTTAAACCATGGACTAAATAAAAAAAATTCCCCTAACAAATGTTGTTTTTATTTAGTCCAGGGCCAGATAACAAAAAATAATAAACTGCTACATATAATAACAACACCCTACTTGTTGTAAAGACAAGTAAGGCAATACTAATAACCTGCAAGTTGGACACTATCGGCACGATAGTGTAACCACATTTATTTTTGCTGTTCAGGGACAAGGTATGTCGTAGATGAGATTACACATGAAGTATATACAAACCGTATTTGCTCGAATATAAGACAACCCTGATTATAAGACGACCCCCCAAACTTTGGATATTCCTTTAGGAAAAAAACTAAAAGCCTGAATATACGACTAACCTATAGGAAAAAAGTTCAACTTGTATATATTCACATGTAAATTGCTTTTTAATATTTAATAAAAAAAATATGATATTAACCCCTTAGCGACAAAGGACGTGTCAGGCACGTCCTGTGAGATACTCCCTTAACGACAAAGGACGTGCCTGGCACGTCCTGCGGTGAATCAAGCGGTTTTCGCGATCAACGAAAACCGCTTTAACGGTACTGGTCTATTGCCTCGATGTCGAGGCAGTAGCCAGCACCGAAATTTCTGCTCTGGGGAGCGATCGTGGGCGTGGGAGCATGCTGCTCCGTCAATATGGCTAAGCCCTCTGCCGGTCTGAGCTTCGGAAGTGAAAGTAACTTCACTTCCGTCGCTCTGAATATGCTACTTGACTGCCCCTAGTGGTAGTTAAGTAGCATTGCAATGGAAAATATTTAAAATAAATATTTAATTAATTAAAAACAGGTTATATAGATAGATTAGCCTATAGGGTTAAAATTAAATAATTTTTAGCATAAGGGATAGGGTTAAAATTAAATTAAAATTAAAACATATTAATGGATATAATAAGGATTAGAGTTGGGGTTAAATTTAGTGTTAGGGTTAAATTTTGGGTTCGGGTTGGGGTCAAAAGGTCAATATAGGAAAAAAACAAAAAATACTATTTTTGGTTTTTGCCCCATAACTCGCAAAAAAATACCGAAAAATATGGAAACATGCATATTTTTGAACTCGGGACAACATTTAGAAACTATTTAGACGGGGTCTTTTTTAATTATTTTATTTGTGTAAATTATATTTTAGGTCAAAGTAAGAAAAAGTGTTTGTTTTTTTTAAATTTCATCATATTTTATGATTTTTTTTGTAGTAAATTATAAGATATGATGAGCATAATGGTATCTAATGAAAGCCATTGACGATAAAAAACAACATATAATTTGTGTGGGTACAGTATGTGAGAAAGAAAAAAATTACAGCTAAACACAAACACCCTAAAAATGTCAAAACAGCCATTGTCACCAAGGGAAAGTCAAGGTGAAAATGTCTTGTCACTAAGGGGTTAAACAAATGCATTTCTTGTTTTTATTTCCTTTTATGTGCCAATGCTGCCTCTAACCCCCCCCCCCCCCCACCCCCCCCCAGCGTTGTCTCTCTCTCTCTCTCCCCCCGTGTTATCGGTCTCTCGCTCCCCCCAAACTTTTCTCTCTCTCTCCACCTCCCTCCCTCCTTTTATCTTTCACCCCCCCTCCACCTCATCTCTTCTCCCCTCCACCTCATCTAATTCCCCCTCCCCTTGTCTCTCTCTCTCTCCCCCCATTGTCTCTGTCTCTCCCCCCTCCCCTTGTCTCTGTCTCTTCCCCCCTCCCCCTGTCTCTGTCTCCCCCCCTCCCCCTGTCTCTGTCTCTCCCCCTCCCCCTGTCTCTCTCCCCCTCCCCTTGTCTCTGTCTCTCTCCCCCCTTCCCCTTGTCTCTGTCTCCCCCCCTCCTCTTGTCTCTGTCTACCCCCTCCCTCTCCTTGTCTCTGTCTGCCCCCTCCCCTCCCTCCCCCTCACCTTGTTTCTTTCCCTGGTGGCTAGTGGGGGCAGCCGAGGGATGTCTGCACGATACGTGCAGACATCCTCCATGCTGCCCAACACTTGCGTCCATAATGACGGACAGCCGGTCTATCATAATAGACTGAAGTGTCGGGCAGCATGGAGGATGTCTGCACGTGCAGACATCCCCCGGCTGCCCAAATCTCCTGGTGGCTAGCGGGGGCAGCCGGAGGATGTCTGCACGATATGCGCAGACATCCTCCGCTGCTGCCCGGTACTTCCGCCAGGACTTTTATGATGAACCCGGGTAGCAGGGGAGGATGTCTGCGTGCATCATGCAGACAACCTCCGACTGTTAGCGAGGGGGATCCAGGTCCCCTGCAGCTCTGCAGGGGACCTGGATCCCAGTCTTATAATCTGACCTCGATTTGCTCTGAAAAAAACCTCATCTTATATTCGAGCAAATACAGTATATATAATATCACATACACACTGATTCATATATGCACACACAGTCACATACACATACATAACATATTTAGATTATATACATTTTTAGGAAGCTTTGGAAGTCATTACATATATTACAATATATATACAAATATGAAGTGTTTGAGTACACACACATTATGGGTTTCTTACCTGGTGCTGGCTGCAAGCAGGCTGCTGCAGCTAACACAGCTCCATGTGAAGGATGGACCCAGCCAATTAGGACAGGCTTCTGCTCTGTCAGGTAATCACTAGAGTTGGGATGACTGACTGAGACCTTCTTCTCAGAACTCTCATTCCAGTACTCTGCATTGTCCCAGAACGAGGCTGCCTGGACTCACAACATAAAATCCCATTGCAGGACTATTCTGGGCAATTCGGGACATGTGGTCACCCAACTGCATGCACATCATACTGCACTTGATCTATCTTCAACATATAGCTGACCAGACTTGTTTATAACTTCAAAGGAGTCATCAGAGCTCTGCTTGTAAGCTGCAGGTAAAAAAGCAGTGTTGCTCAAATCAAGTCCTCCAACATTTTCATTTTTATTTATGAAGTATTTTAATAGGACGAATACACTGACTTTTTTCTCGGTTTCCAGTCCTGGGGAAACATTCTGAAAGACTAATTAGTCACTTAGGGGTAATTGTTGGTGAGTTGATTACTTGATTTGGGGAACACACACACTTAGTGGTACTTTGAGTAAAGAGAGATTTTCCTTGAATTTTTGGTTTCCCAGAGATTGGTAGAGAAGAATAAAGCAATAAAATACTGCTTAGATTTTCTTATTAAATAGAGTAACAATAAATCATAATTCTTAATTCTGACATGATACAAAAACAACACATGGGTTAATTTGATTCCCACAGCCAAGAACGACTGCTTAATATCTGTTTGGCTTCCTGACTTGAAAATAATACTGTCATCAGGTTAGATTTAATTTTTCCTATGTTTGCTCAACTATCTGCAGACTTTCAGAGATCAATCTTAACACTCAATGTACATATTGTCATTTTAAAGATGGTAGACATGTTTTAGAAACCTGTGGTAAACTGTGGTAAGTTAAAATAATGCACTTTTGCTTCCTTTATTTTTGTTAAAAAGCTAACCTTGTAATAAACTGTGTACAAATGTCGGGAGATTGCGCTATGTGCAGCAGTATCATATTTCCAGGTTACTATGGAGCTCCATCAGACATTTTATTCCCGCAAACATAAATGTTGGGATGTATAAAAAACATGCAACAAATGGTGATTGCGCCTTTTTGTTTAACTGCCAGGTCATTTCTTGTGTGAGAATGTTAATACATAACCCCCACTGTGAATACATATCATCATTCTAATGAAGATATTACTTTTAGAAACATATTTGCAATAAACACAATATTTTTGGTTTATACACCAGAGGATAGGAATTGAAAATTGGCAAAAATGTATGCACAACTATATAAATGCAGCTATGGTTGACTTATACAGAGCAATTGTGTACAGCTGAATCTGGCAGAGTAAATGATATTCAAATTAAGTGTTCATGCTGTTTATGTGGTTGAGTTAGGAAGCTGAAGTAACCTTAATCTGAAATATCTACAAGCATAGTACTCAAACTGTGGACCATAGTCCAATAGTGGTTCCACATCCCCTTCATCCTTCATTCCCCAGTTCTTTAGTTACTGTTCTAAAGGTACTCTACAAAGGGAACAACTAAATTCCTGAACCCTTCTCTACTATGTACTGTAATTTTAAAGGGGTACCAGACAAGGTAGGTACGAACATTGGTTGTGTTGAACTTTTACTGGACATTTTGAAAGGAAATATAAAGATGTCCTATGGACCTTCACTTTCCATAGACTCTAGTGTCCTTGTGTGGACACTTTGCCTATGTTTAATTGCCAAAAGTCAACAGCTGGGTGTTGATTTTTCGGACCCACCCAAAATGGCAAAAATAATAACAAGATGAGGTAGATATATCATAAATGTCATAATCTACATGAATAAATAAAACTAACAGGGATTCTCTCCCAAGTCACCTAGGATCTCGATGTGACTTCAGATAGTCATTCGACTTTCTACAAACATTCCTGAAAGATGCAGAGGTCTTAACTAGAGCAACAAGAAGCACTTCTTGCTCTGAAGGCCAAAGCATTCACAGGCTTTTAGTGGTAACTTGCTAACTGCCCATGGATTTCCTTCCCACTCTTGAGTAATGCTGTGATTGCTTCTCTGAAGTATTTTTCAGTAATGGGCAATGTTAATTTGGCTACATCTGTACAAAAAAAAGCTGTAAAAAATGTGCGTCCACTCCCACATTTCATTTATCTTATTCGTTTAGAAGTCAGTTTTATTTTACAAAACTGTGATTTATAGGAATGTTGCACTGAGGTATGTATACAGGAATAAGGATTAAAACGTGTGTTATGGATTTATAGGGACATGTTCATTACTTAAAGGAGCAGTTTAAATGTAGTCAAATTATTTCTACTGATACCAGGTTAATTACTCTTATTTTCTAAACTCTTTTTTTTGCTGCATGAAACTAAAGCTACTACTTATTTTTGCTTGAGGGAAGACTTCTTGCATCAGTATGCCATGTAGCATTTTTGGGCGTTGTCAGAATTTGAACAGTTGATTGGTCCTTACTCCTGTTGCATAACGTCAACTGGTTACACACCTGTGCCAAGGCAATCCTTACCCACAATGCATTGCGGCGTCTTAACTATATCATGGATAGATCACAAATGACAGTTATATAATTTGCTAAATGTACAAGCAGGTAAGTGCAAACACAAATCCCAAAGTAAATAGACTAGATACAGTTATGTAGTATAATAAAATAATTACATATGCTAATTATTCTACTACCTATATATAGATAATGTGTAATCACCTTTTGATGTTTTTTCTTTTTACATAGATGACACGTTGCTACATTGTCTACTTCAGCAATGGTCAAATTACATTGCATGCAAGAGTTGGACCATATGGGTTTTAAACACATACACACATGGACAAAATAATTTCACTCATGGGGAAAAACAATTAGTGGCGACACTGCCAAAAATGAAATATTCTCTACCCTTAACAATGTGTTATTAATAGGTCTCGCTGTGATTCCTTTTTTTTTTTTTTTTTTATTTCCGGAAAGATTTTTTACCTCCAGCTGGCTCAAGATTATTTCCAAAATTGCTCTATGGCAAAATCCAACATTTGGAATAATAGACAATATTTTGAAACATAATGTAAAAAGACTCAGTAATTTCTCCATTTTGAAGATTGTACCGACACGTTGAAATGATTGTCAAATAACATTTTGTTCTTTCATAAGGCAGAAATGGATACACCATCATCCTTTAATGAAATTAAAGTCTGTGGAAACTACATAGTGAACTAAACACCAAGTGCTAAAGTCAGTTTGAAGATTTGAAAAATATTCTCTTATTGTATGTAATGTCAGAACATATAACACATGTGGTATGACGTGGATGAGATTGCACATACAGGACATGGGGTAGAACACCCATCGGGCACATTATATAATACATTTATATAGTTTAAATAGTTATGATGGAAGAAAATTCAACCAATACTGCACCTGAGCTCAACAAGAAAGCTCTCTAAATCCCATATGGTTATTCCATGATATCAGTCCTTTGAGTATATCTCAATCAAGATTAGAGGGTATATTCCGTATAGACTGATCTGGCCAGATTGGTCAAAGTAGTCAAATTTCAGTAATCTCCAAAATTCGGCTATAGCAATCTTTGCTGATTTTCATCCATGTTTGGTTTGGGTATCCTATGGAATTGCCCTACTCAATTTGGTCTGAAATCCGTCCAAATTGGCTAAAACAGTCAGATTTTGAGCATTTCAATTCTCAAGTTAAACACTTTTTTGAATGATGAAGGCAACTGAATGGCTGTCACAATGGCTTTCTGAGTAGCCCGAATTCACTGAAGTGGTCCAAAACTTGGAGTTCTGATTTCCAATGAGAAAATCGGAGCAACTTAAGGATTACAACCCAGCCATCATTTTACCAGCAGCCCTATAAAAAAAACTAGCTTGAGGCCAGTGTTAAGTATATGGAGGCAATAGCATGGACAATGTGTTTTAGGAGAAAAGGTGGCACCCTGATCAAGTAATGTTTTGTACGTGCTCCATTGGATTCCACTTTAGCATTCAATGAAAATAGTTTGATAAATGTGCAGTACAGTAAGTCTACTGAAAAGCCTTCTTTACAATATATCACTGAGAACTGTGTGTTTGTTCTGTCTATCACATGCATTTCTTCAGAGATACAGCTCTCTCAGTATGGAAAAAGAGGTTTTCTACAGGGAGTCTGTGGTGGCAACTTTCTATGTCAGTATCCTTTACAATGATGCAATGCTTACAGAATACCCAAACATTAGCTCTTTGCTCCAGGGGAGGGCTGGCAACTTTTGGCCCATGGTGTGACTTCATCAACCTACCTGTTACCACAGACAGGCAAGACAGACATACTACATACAATGTAGCCAAACAGTACAGCTGGATAGACAGTTTAATGCACTAGGGCATTAAGAAGGGAAAAGTGGTGCAACCCCAGCCTATTAAGTCAGGTTAGAGAGCAGCCCGAGGGACAGTTGCTCCCTTGCACCCCTTGCCAGTCCTTCTCTTTGGTGTTCCTCAAACACAGGGGATTTTGGAAGGGTGATGAATAGTAAAAATATTAGAATTGCACTTTTATGAGTCAAAATAGTTCATTCCAAGAAATCTATATAACAAAATACTGAAATAATTATGGTTACATAGTATACTGTATATACATGATAATAATGATAAGCAAGACATACGATTATTACTTTCTCATGTTCATTCTTCTCTAAATTGTATGTTTGTGGACAAAAACAAAATCACAACTATTTCTACCAGTTTGTAGTAAGCTGATTCATGTAATATCATTTATATGGGCTGTATTCATGAAAAAGGGAATTGCAGGGAATAGACAAGGGAATTTAAAATTGAATGCCAAACTAGCTGAGTTGGAAATTTTCTCTAATTCCCTCCAATTCCCTTTGATGAATATGTAGATTACTTTTTGCTATAGAAATACATGTATACATATATATAAATAAGAGTAAATAATAAAAAAAAAATATACACAGATAATGCCTATATATCCCCCTTTTTTTCTTTTTTCTTTGTTCTTTTGTTTCTTCGTCTGATTTTGTTTTCTTTTACGTGATATTCTTTATAGAGCTTTGATTATGTTTTTTTATCATTTGTTCTCACTTATTCTGGTGGTTTTTTGCTACATATGTAGACTTATTTTAGTGTATATTGCTTTTGGTTCAACATACACACAATACACATTACGTCCACCTGGGATACTCTTGGACCCGTTAGCCTACTTTCATGAATATTAATATAATAACTCATCTCTGTGGTGGTATGAGTAGATTAGTCCTCTCTTTACATAGTGTCATGGAGCGGCTCGCATTTGGCCTCTTCTGGTTATTTACGTAGTAAGGTCATATTCTATCTCAGGTGGACGCTCGTGTCTATATAATAGTTTTGTTGGGTGGGTGCCACATATACATTGATACGACTATTATTGTAAATATTTTGCTCATTTACCACTGACACTGACACACATATGGGTAATGTCTTCCTATGTGTGGGACACTGCGGTGACATTTGGGGCATTCGCACTAGATGCGATGTTTACCCTTGCACGTTATCCCCACAGCATTTCTTAGGGACATGTTTTGTTATGGGTTGGTGTAGACACGCCCCTATAGACTCAGCCGATCTCACCGTTGTCGTGGAGACGCTGGTGTAGTTGAAACGCACGGTGACACGCAAGCTTCTTTTTCCTTCGATTTCCGGAAGCTGGAAACCGCGCTTCTTTATGTTAGTGGAGCAGGTCTCTGCAGCTGCGGCTGGTAAGTGATTGATTGGGGGTGTATTTATGTGTTTGTTTCACACTGTTGATGACACTTGACAAAAGGCTTGCTAGCCTGAAACGTCGTGTTGTTGGTTATTTTTAATCATTAAATTTGATATTGCTAAGACCTGTGAGTGCATCCTCGACACACTTCTTTGGACTTTGTTTATTTGGATGAGAGCTGCACCCAGGCATTTCGAAGGATTTATGACGGATGTTACGCTGAGTGCAAGTACCTTGGATTAGTATTTTGAATGTGGACACCTCATCAGTGCCCGTACTCTGCACCGCGGTCTTTAACAGCAGAGCAAGTTGTGCTCATTTATAACAAATAACCTGATACCTATCTACACTCCAGCAAGCACGCAGACACACTGCAACACAATGGAAGACTTCCTGGGAAGAGCAGGAGCCCTGCTTGAACAAGCAGAGATTTTCCAGATCTCGGACTCTGAAGCAGCCAGTGCTTTATGGACCGAGACACAATTGGACCTCCCTAGTACTGAGACCATGAAGGATGTATACATTGAAATGCTTAAATTAAAGAAAAGAGAAACGGATTTAGACCTCCATGGTTTGTTCCTCTCAGATTATTTCAAGGCGAAAAGAATCCCTAGAGGCTTCAGAGTAAAGAATATCCCAACTATAGGGCGAAACAACCCAGAATTCTGCAGAAAATGGATTGGTATATTGAACAAATGCTCGATGGATTTACTGATTTTGGTCATTGAAGAGGTGACGAAAGAACTTACCGATGTACGGAACAAATTAGTGGATTTACAAACTGCGAAATCTACCACACTCACCTCTACCCCAGCCACTGATATGATACATAAATTACAGGAAGAAGTTCTCCAGTATAAAAACGAGATCATTAGATTCAAAAGACAGAAAATGACTCAGGTAAACAATGACTACCATTACCATAACGTTTACCAATGGTTAAGTGGACGTAACTCAGAATTTCAAAACCGAGGGGAAAGGAGAGAACGGATGAGAATTAAAAAACCAGCTGTGACCACAATAGATTTGTCCTCAGGCGATTCGGCCTCAGATGGGGAAGTATTGATACAACGCGAGAAGCAAGGAGTACCTTTTTTAGAACAAATGAAACATGCAGATTGGCCTACTCTAGGTGTGCTAACCAGAGCACAAAGAGATCGCGGAAGAGACCACACACCAGACGAAGCCAGAAGAGCAAAATACACACCATTAAGAGGCAAACCTCCGATCTCCAAACAGTAGAATCTGTCTTTAACCTCTCGGACAGACCTTTATCCTTAGCAGAGAAAAGTCTTTTATCTAAAGGGTTATCCTTCGTACCTACTAATCTCCCTAACCTCTTTGAACAAGAAGTTGATTTATATAAGTTCAACAGATCGCTAAGATTGAAAGAATTTTTTCATCATTCCCCTACACAAGACGCCCCAGTTGCTCCTTTTAAATTGAAAAGTCAATTCGACCCATATACGAAGAATGTGGCTCTAAAAACATATACGCAGATAACGGGAAGACATATCCGAAAAATATGCAAAGGACCGCCGCCGAAAAAGTATAATTTAAGTAAAGAAGAAACAGCTGCACTTCAAGCTCTAGCAAAAGATCCCCAGATCGTGATACGCCCAGCTGACAAAGGCGGGGCAATAGTTATACAGAATTACGCGGATTATCGTTTGGAGATTTTGCGTCAACTTCAAGACAATGAGACCTACAAACTGGTTATGTCTGACCCCACTATAAAAATTCAAGAAGAGATCACATATCGTCTGACCGATGCTCAACATCGTACGTATATCGACGAAAATACCTATCAATTCTTGCAGCAAAAATTCCCTGTGTGTCCAGTGATGTATACTCTTCCGAAGATCCATAAAAACCTCGAGAAACCACCAGGGAGACCAATTGTATCTGCCAAAGGAAGTTTGTTGGAACCGATTACCCAGTGGCTTGATTTCCATCTCAAAAATACAGCCCTCCAGTTGTCGACATGTGTAAAGGATACACCTGACTTTGTGACAAAACTCATTAATACTACACTTCCAACCACAGAGATACTATTGGTGACCATGGACGTCTCTAGTCTATACACTGTGATACCCCACGAGCAGGGAGTGGAGGCGGTGAGGACACTCCTTGCTCAGTCAACCCTCTATAAAGGACCCCCGATTGATTTTTTGGGTCAGATGCTTAAGTTCTGCCTATCGAATAATTTCTTCAAATTTGAGAAGCACTATTATATGCAGACATCAGGTACCTCGATGGGAGCAGCGATGGCACCAACGTATGCAAACATGTATATGTACGTATATGAAATGGAATACATCCTTTCGAAATATGGGGCACATATCTCTCTCTACAATCGATTTGTTGATGACATATTCTTCCTGTGGACATCTACGGCAGGGGAACTACAAGAGATGGTGGCTAACCTTAATCGACTACCATCGACTATCCGTTTCACGATGGAATACTCAGTAGATCAGATACAATTCTTGGACGTACTAGTTTACAGAAACCAAGACAAATTAGGGTACACTCTATTCAGGAAACCCACTGACCGGAATACCATATTGCACGCTAATAGTTTCCATCCAGCATCTTTAAAGAAAGCATTACCTTACTCACAATTTCTCAGAGTCATTCGAAATAATTCCGACCCTATAAAGATGAAACAACAATTGGATCAAATGGCCGTAAGATTCTATGATAGAGGCTACCAACGCGAGTCAGTACAGGGCGCATTATCTAAAGCTCTTAAATACCAACAGCAACAACAGAAACACATTAAACATCCTCGGGTAGTTTTTCCAACGAGATTTCACGTAGCGTCTCCAGCTGTAAAAGATGCTATTACACAGAATTGGAACATCATAGCAGAGGATAAAAACTTACCTCGAATAGTAGATCAACCTCCCATGGTGTGCTATAAAAGAGGCATGAATTTACGTGACAGACTTGTCAGATCAGATCCGAGACACTGTTATACAGATAACAATCAATATCAACGAATGGGCTGTTACCGGTGCTTGGGGTGTGTAACCTGCTCGCACATGACATCTGGTACCCATTTTTCGCATCCACACACAGGACGACAATATAGAATTAATCATCGTATTACATGCACAACAGAATTTGTCGTATATTTGTTAACATGTCCCTGTGGCCTATCATATGTGGGGAAAACAACTATGACTGTACGTGACCGGATTAGGGGACATAGATCATCCATACGCACAGCATATCGGGATAAAGTTACAGACAAACCCGTGGCCAAACACTTCTATGAGAAACGTCACTCATTAGCACAATTGAGATTCATCGCGATTGACCATATACCCCCCCTATCAAGAGGCGGCGATAGGGCAAAAATGTTACTCCAACGAGAATGTAGATGGATCTTCACATTAGACACAGTGTCACCACGGGGTCTGAACGAACAACTATTGTACAACTCTTTTCTGCCGTCCAGAACATAGGATCTCCATGACCTGGAAACTTTGGCTTGTATAAAGAACTTGTAACATGGACTGTGCTTCTATATTGGGTCTTCTTCATCGCCTCATTGGCTGACTTTCTCGGACAGACTGGTTTTGGAGCATAGACTGTATCGTCAACATTTAATGTCTACCTTACGGTCGTAGAAATACGTTCAACATTAATAATACACCTATAGTTGTGGTTAGGATTGGAGCCTAGTTTTGGTCGGGGGATCCTGATACTACACAGGATTGCCATATATATACATTAGTAGATTATTAAGCCTCGTTTAGTCTTTCTTTGAGTCTCTTGGTTCTCCTTGCTCTTTACTTTGGTGATGGTCTTTCACGGTTTGCTATGTGGTCTAGTCTGTGTATGCAGACTGTACATTGTGTATATTTTGTTTTTTTACTTCGTCCTTTTCCCCCTTTTTTTCTTTTTTCTTTGTTCTTTTGTTTCTTCGTCTGATTTTGTTTTCTTTTACGTGATATTCTTTATAGAGCTTTGATTATGTTTTTTTATCATTTGTTCTCACTTATTCTGGTGGTTTTTTGCTACATATGTAGACTTATTTTAGTGTATATTGCTTTTGGTTCAACATACACACAATACACATTACGTCCACCTGGGATACTCTTGGACCCGTTAGCCTACTTTCATGAATATTAATATAATAACTCATCTCTGTGGTGGTATGAGTAGATTAGTCCTCTCTTTACATAGTGTCATGGAGCGGCTCGCATTTGGCCTCTTCTGGTTATTTACGTAGTAAGGTCATATTCTATCTCAGGTGGACGCTCGTGTCTATATAATAGTTTTGTTGGGTGGGTGCCACATATACATTGATACGACTATTATTGTAAATATTTTGCTCATTTACCACTGACACTGACACACATATGGGTAATGTCTTCCTATGTGTGGGACACTGCGGTGACATTTGGGGCATTCGCACTAGATGCGATGTTTACCCTTGCACGTTATCCCCACAGCATTTCTTAGGGACATGTTTTGTTATGGGTTGGTGTAGACACGCCCCTATAGACTCAGCCGATCTCACCGTTGTCGTGGAGACGCTGGTGTAGTTGAAACGCACGGTGACACGCAAGCTTCTTTTTCCTTCGATTTCCGGAAGCTGGAAACCGCGCTTCTTTATGTTAGTGGAGCAGGTCTCTGCAGCTGCGGCTGGTAAGTGATTGATTGGGGGTGTATTTATGTGTTTGTTTCACACTGTTGATGACACTTGACAAAAGGCTTGCTAGCCTGAAACGTCGTGTTGTTGGTTATTTTTAATCATTAAATTTGATATTGCTAAGACCTGTGAGTGCATCCTCGACACACTTCTTTGGACTTTGTTTATTTGGATGAGAGCTGCACCCAGGCATTTCGAAGGATTTATGACGGATGTTACGCTGAGTGCAAGTACCTTGGATTAGTATATATATATATATATATATATATATATATATAAATCTCCATACATATTTTTTTATTTGGTATATATAATGATAATGGCATCAGATGAAATCTCAATACGTTATAGTACATTATGACTCTGTATTCTTGTGTTGTCACTTTTTCCTAATGCAAAACAAGTCCTAGTAGTAACAGCAAAGTAATATTGTGTGGAATATAAAATGGTCTATAAGCATGCTGTAATTAACTTATAGAAGAACATAAAACAAATGATAGAGTTTTCTGGGCCATGCTATTAGTATCACTAAATGAACACTTTGAATGAAGAAAAGATAAATATTTAGAGTGAGATTTAACATCAGCACCATGTGAACACAGATTGCTAATTAATTAATCCCCTGACTGCAATGCATTTTGTACTACTGTAGTATACAAATATGTCAAAGGATTAACTCAGTATTTCCTAGGGTCTATTTCACATGTTCTATGATATGAATGTAATTGATTATCTTTTGGCATCCAGTTGTATTGCCTTTTAAAATTTAATGATCAATCAAATTTATTACCATACTCCCGAAAGAGGACATGTAAAACAAAAGCTAGAGAGCTAAAGCAAGAAACTGCCAGATGCATCAACATTATCATGACATCTGCAGTGACCCTACTGGAATTAACAGTGGAATTAATTTGGAATTTATAGATCTTAGGGGTAAGTAATCAAGAAGTGAAGATACAATAATAAACTCTGCTGAATATCCCAGTTGCTACAAATTTCAACACTGCTAGTTTATGCAATTTAGAAAAGAAAATGTGAGACATGTAAATATTAACAGAACACTTCCGCACATAATTTTATTTTCATACGTAAACATAAAAATTGGAAAATTCCTATTAATAGAAGGTTTGTAAAACACATTGTATAGCATACATGACATTAAATCCGATTTCATAGTGTATTTGGTGCTACAGTTCAGTGAAGTACAGTATATATAAAATCAAATATGTACTTTACAATAAAATATAAAACCGCTTAGGAGAGTTTAGAGTATTCTGTTTACTGTTGGTTGGTTGATTGATTTAGAGAAAAGTCTCCAATATTTTAAACTCCACCATGAATGTCTATAGCACGGGCATCCAACACGCGGCAAGTGGGCCAAATGCAGCCCACCAGCCAGAGAGATGTGGCCCCCTTCAGAGTGGCAGGGGGAGCCGCACCTCTGAGACGCTCCAACAAAGTGTGCATCGGGATGTCACTGACACCCGGTGCTTCAACAGGGACAGAGTGTGAAAAGACTGAGTGTGGGAGAAAGCCCCGCCCCCTAGCACTCTTACCCTGTTGGAGCACTGGGTGTCAATGACATCCTGGTGCACTGATGGAAAATAATGGACCACAGATGGGACATTCCCCCTCCCTGTAGATACAAGGTAAACGAGCATGGAGGGGGAACAAACAAAATAATGTTGTTAAAAAAAGCCAATGTCTGTGTGTGTGTGTGTAAGTGTAAGTGGGACTCTGTGTGTGTGTGTGTGTGTGTGTGTGTGTGTGCAAGTGTGACTGTGTGTGTGGTTGAAGTTAGACTCTGTGTGTGTAAGTGTGACTGTGTGTGCGCGTGCAAGTGTGACTCTGTGTGTGTGTGCAAGTGTGAATGTGTGTGTGGAAGTGTGACTGTATGTGTGTGTGTGTATGTGGAAGTGTGATTATTTGTGTATGTGTGTCTGTGTATGCACGTGTGAATGTGTGTGCATTTATTGTGAGTTTTTTTATTTCTGCTGTTTTATTGCTGGGGAATCTGTGATACACTCACACACTACACATTAATGTGATTATATATATATATATATATATATATATATATACACACAAACATATATACACACACACACATATATACATATGTGTGTATGTATGTGTATGTTTGTGTTTATATATATATATATATATAAACATACACATGTATATATACATACACACAAACATACATACATACATTTCCTTTCAATGAAACATGAATGCAGCCCACGCACAAATACATTTACAGTGAAGTTGCCCGCTGCAGAACAAACTTGGACACACCTGGTCTATAGCATCTATTGTTTACATCACATTGTGCTTGGAATGCAAATTACAGCTTTCCCATTAAAATACGTTCATTTGCATATCAAGTCACATGCAATGTAATAAACAGGAGAGACCACATATATTTTTAGTGCTCAGTTTTCTCTTAATCATTTGCTAACACAATGTATTGAGAATTTTTTATTCTCTACACTCGCTCTATTACCAATATTTAGGTGATATATTTAGCATATTTGGCAATAGACCTGAATTTGCCAGTACCTGGGGGTTCTTTACCGCCAAATTCAGGACTGTCCCATGGTCTGTAGAGCACAGGCAGCGTTGTGTTTAAACTGTGTATGTCTTAAAGACACATACAGCGTAAATGCTATGAAATCTACTACTGACACCAGGTGTCTGTACTGTGGAGGCTGGAGCTAAACCTCTATACCATTTAACTGAAAAGGACTACACAGGCTCATTAGTGCAATACAAAAATATTCCAATTCAGTGTACTTGTTGAGTCATGGAATGTTGCGTGATGTCAGGCGGCATCACTTGACTCCACCCCTTTTAGCTGCACCCCATTCCGCCTTGGGAGTCAACTGTAGTAAGTTGGCAAGTATTATTTTCAGAAAACAGAGTATACTGGAGCAGACTGTGGTGCAGTTATAAAATAAACCACCTGGACGTGCCCCTCCTGTTCACAATGTCACTAGATAGCAGCTGGACTCACCATTCCCACTGTAGAAATAGCATCGCAATTGCTGAGGATAACCTCAGATGTAGAGAATCACACATGTCAAGGAAACTTTTCCCGGCACACGTGATTCTCTGCATATGAGCTTATCCTCAGCAATCACAAAGTATGATTTAGGAATCCTTTTAAGAAGATGCTTATGCACATAGGCCCACTAGACATCTTCCTGATGTCTTTTTGTGTAGATATGTGCCTCAGTCAGCATATAATTGAATTACAGACTATGTTAGATAATAAATAGTGACAGACAGATAAATAAAGCAGACTTACAAACTTATAATCTAGCAGTGGCGGAGGCTCCATATGTGCTAAGTGTGCGCCGCACACAGGGCCGTCTTTAACGCGGGGCAAACGGGGCAGCTGCCCTGGGCCCATTTACTCCTGGGGGGCCCCAAGGCAGCTGTCCCGTGGGCCCCCAGCCCTGCTTGCCGCGTTCACAGCGCATTGCGCTTGTGAACGCTTTTTTCCGGCAAGCCGCATCCGATGGATGCGACGGCCGGAAAAAACAAACAAAAAAAAACTGACGCCGGATGTGACGTCGCGTCACATCCGGTGACTGTTTCCCTCCTCCGTGCAAGAGGGAAGACTGCACGGAGGAGACATCCGGCGGGGGACACGGAGCAGGTTCATGTAAGTACTTGGGAACGGGGGGGGGGGGGGCGGGGGCCTGACTGGCACAATATTACTGGGCATCTGGCTGGCACAATAATACTGGGCATCTGAATGGCAGAATATTACTGGGCATCTGAATGGCAGAATATTACTGGGCTCTGGCTGGCACAATATTACTGGGCATCTGAATGGCAGAATATTACTGGGCTCTGGCTGGCACAATATTACTGGGCATCTGAATGGCAGAATAATATTGGGCATCTGAATGGCAGAATATTACTGGGCTCTGGCTGGAACAATATTACTGGGCATCTGAATGGCAGAATAATATTGGGCATCTGAATGGCAGAATATTACTGGGCTCTGGCTGGCACAATATTACTGGGCATCTGAATGGCAGAATATTACTGTGCTCTGGCTGGCACAATATTACTGGGCATCTGGCTGGCAGGCACTATATTACTGGGCTCTGACTGGCACTATATTACTGGGCTCTGACTGGCACTATATTACTGGGCATCTGAATGGCAGAATATTACTGGGCTCTGGCTGGCACAATATTACTGGGCATCTGGCTGGCACAATATTACTGGGCATCTGGCTGGCACAATATTACTGGGCTCTGACTGGCACAATAATACTGGGCATCTGACTGGCACAATAATACTGGGCATCTGGCTGGCAAAATATTACAGGCATCTGGCTGGCACAATATTACTGGGCATCTGGCTGGAAGGCACTATATTACTGGGCTCTGACTGCCACTATATTACTGGGCTCTGACTGGCACTATATTACTGGTCATCTGAATGGCAGAATATTACTGGGCATCTGGCTGGCACAATATTACTGGGCATCTGGCTGGCACAATATTACTGGGCTCTGACTGGCACAATAATACTGGGCATCTGACTGGCACAATAATACTGGGCATCTGGCTGGCATAATATTACAGGCATCTGGCTGGCATAATATTACAGGCATCTGGCTGGCACTATATTACTGGGCTCTGACTGGCATAATATTACAGGCATCTGGCTGGCACTATATTACTGGGCTCTGGCTGGCACAATATTACTGGGCATCTGGCTGGCAGGCACTATATTACTGGGCTCTGACTGGCACTATATTACTGGGCTCTGACTGGCACTATATTACTGGGCATCTGAATGGCAGAATATTACTGGGCTCTGGCTGGCACAATATTACTGGGCATCTGGCTGGCACAATATTACTGGGCTCTGACTGGCACAATAATACTGGGCATCTGACTGGCACAATAATACTGGGCATCTGGCTGGCAAAATATTACAGGCATCTGGCTGGCACAATATTACTGGGCATCTGGCTGGCAGGCACTATATTACTGGGCTCTGACTGGCACTATATTACTGGTCATCTGAATGGCAGAATATTACTGGGCATCTGGCTGGCACAATATTACTGGGCATCTGGCTGGCACAATATTACTGGGCTCTGACTGGCACAATAATACTGGGCATCTGACTGGCACAATAATACTGGGCATCTGGCTGGCATAATATTACAGGCATCTGGCTGGCATAATATTACAGGCATCTGGCTGGCACTATATTACTGGGCTCTGACTGGCATAATATTACAGGCATCTGGCTGGCACTATATTACTGGGCTCTGACTGGCATAATATTACAGGCATCTGGCTGGCACAATATTACTGGTCTCTGACTGGCACAATAATACTGGTATCTGACAGGCACAATATTCCTGGTATCTGACAAGCACAATATTCCTGGTATCTGACTGGCACAATATTACAGGTATCTGGCTGGCACAATATTACTGGGCATCTTGCTGGCACAATATTACTGGGCATCTGGCTGGCACAATATTACTGGGCTCTGGCACAATAATACTGGGCATCTGACTGGCACAATATTACAGGCATCTGACTGGCACAATATTACTGGGCATCTGACTGGCACAGTATTACTGGGGTCTGAATTTCACAATATTCCTGGGCTCTGACTGGCACAATATTCCTGGGCTCTGACTGGCACAATATTACTGGGCTCTGAATGGCACAATATTACTGGGCTCTGACTGGCACAATAATACTGCGCTCTGAATGGCACAATATTACTGGCATCTGAATGGCACAACAATTATGGCATATGTGTGTGGGGGGGGGGTAACATTGCGATGGATGGCGGGATTGCATGCAGGGGAGGGGGCAGGGTCCAGGGGGCCCAAGCAAATGCTTGCCCAGGGTCCAATCACTATTAAAGACGGCCCTGGCCGCACATCTAGCACCGAGCACTCTCGCTGTGTATTTCTAGGGTTTTTGTGCTCCGAACAGAGTGCACAGAAACCCCAGAGATACATCCGAAAGGCGACGCCAGCTATGAATTTGGCAACTCACTCTGTTGCCAATTTGACAAGCACTAAAAGCTATTCTTTGTGCCACATGATGCTTCAGATTATCTTACTAGTAAAGTTGACACTTTAAAATAAATATTCATTTACTTGTTGCAGTTTTTATTTATTGCAATGCTTATCTTAGCTCTTGCATGTTTTCTTCTGGGGATGATCCTCTACACAATGACAGCAGCTCAAGTAAAAAATAAGGATCATTTGTATCTGATGCCGGGAATGCCCACGGCACAGCTGTACTGAAATATAACTCACGGCTTTCAAAACAATAACGCAGAAAGCAAACTCCCAAAATGTACAGGTTAAACACTACCATCAGCGTTAGTTTGATGCCTGTACTGTCCCTGTAACAAAGGAGTATTTCAAGGTACAGTTATAAAACTGAAAAAAATCTGCATTTTGCATTGTGATTGCTCTACTTTAAGAACTAAAATAGAAATAAACTATTCCCTAACACTAGCATGTGAAAAAAATGGTCACTGTTTAACTTAACAGTTTTGTTTTTTAAAAACATTTGGACATACACTGAAACATATTTAGCTGGTGAGGAGCTTTAGCTAAATTTTGTTACATTACAAAAGCTGTGTAAATCATTGGCTTTGGTGGGCTTCCAGCCAGAGTTGCACATACTTCTACATAATGTATGAAAATATTTTAGCCTCATGGGCATTGAGAATATCTGTGGTGAGATTTTTTTTAATTTTGATTACAGTTTGAAGCTTTCAGTTCATCCAGGTGTTCAGAACTGTTCTTTAACCCCTTAGTGACATGACTTTTTTGGCTTGTCCGACGCTTGGTGACATGGGCTGTTTTAACATTTCTGAGCAGTTTGTGTTTTGCTGTAATTTATTTCTGTCTCATTTAGGGTACCCGCACAAACTATATATCGTTTTTATCGTCATAAGAAGGGCTTTCTTTTGATACCATTATTTTGATAATAGCATATAATTTGATGTAAAAAAAATAATAAAATATGGCAAAAAAATTGAAAAAATTATTTTTTTATGACTTTTATTTGAAAAATCGTATACTCATGTACAAGAGACAACAAAAAAACACTGCTAAAAAGTTTCTAATATATGTCCTGAGTTCAGAAATAGCCCATGTTTTTATGTTTTTGTGCTTTTTTATTCATGTTACAGGGCCAGAACTATAAGTGGTGCAAAGCTATTTTAAAATCCCTTCTTTCAAAATTAGCGATAGTGACATTGTAACACTGATTTCTGTACTAAATCCATGAATGACCCCCAACATGTACATATTTTTGAAAACTAGACAACTCAGGGCATTTAACTTGGGGTATTTTGACACATTTCATGTAGCCATTTTACCACCAATCTATGCCAAAGTTTGCAGCAAAAAATCTTTTTTTTTAATTTTTCACATATATTGCAATTTAGGTAAACATTACCTTAAAATGTGAAGGGGTATTTCCAAATAACACCTCAATATGTGTTCAGCAACATCTCCTGAGTACAGGGATACCACCCATGCATAGGTTTGTTGGTTTGTTTTGGGGCTAAAAGGCCACATTTAGGGGGTGCGCCTTTTGGTTTTCCAACTTGGAATTCTGACATGCAGAAAACTTGTGCCCATGTCCCATTTGGGACATTTTTGAAGCCAGAAAGTGTATTCTACCCCACAAAACCATATATTTTTTTAAACTAGACACCCTAGGGTATTTCAAATGGTAGTATTTTAACACTTTCCATGCACTAATTATACTACCAGCCTATGTCAATGTTTTGGGTAGTAATTTTTTTTCACATACATTGAACTTTGGGCATGAATTCACAGATCCTGTTATATGTCAGTGCCAAACAACACCTCAATATGTGTTCAGCAACATCTCCTGAGTACAGGGATACCACCCATGTATAGGTTGGTTAGGTTATTTGGGGGTTAAAAGGCCACATTTGAGAGGTGCGCTTTTTGGTTTTCCAACTTGGAATTCTGACGTGCAGAAAACCTGCGCCCATGTCCCATTTGGGACATTTTTGAAGCCAAAAAGTGTATTCTATCCCACAAAACCATATATTTTTGAAAACTAGACACCCTAGGGTATTTCAAATGGTAGTATTTTAACACTTTCCATGCACTAATTATACTACCAGCCTATGTCAATGTTATGGATAGTAATTTTTTTTCACATACATAGTACTTTGGGCATGAATTCACAGATCCTGTTATATGTCAGTGCCAAACAACACCTCAATATGTGTTCAGCAACATCTCCTGAGTACAGGGATACCACCCATGTATAGGTTGGTTAGGTTATTTGGGGGTTAAAAGGCCACATTTGAGAGGTGCGCTTTTTGGTTTTCCAACTTGGAATTCTGACGTGCAGAAAACCTGCGCCCATGTCCCATTTGGGACATTTTTGAAGCCAAAAAGTGTATTCTACCCCACAAAACCATATATTTTTGAAAACTAGACACCCTAGGGTATTTCAAATGGTAGTATTTTAACACTTTTCATGCACTAATTCTACCACCAGCCTATGTCAATGGTATGGATAGTAATTTGTTTTTCACATTCATTGTACATCGGGCATGAATTCACAGATCCTATTATGTGTCAGTGCCAAACAACACCTTAATATGTGTTTAGCAACATCTCCTGAGTACAGGGATACCACCCATGTGTAGGTTAGTTAGATTATTTGGGGGCTAAAAGGCCACGTTTAGGGGGGGGTGCATTTCCAACTTGGAATTTTGACATGTAGTCAGCCTGCGCCCATGTTCCATTTGGGACACTTTTGAAGCCTGTCAAAGTATTTTACCCCATAAAACCATATATTTTGGAAAACTAGACATCCTAGGGTATTTAAAATTGTGGTATTTTAACACTTTCCAAGTGCTAATTCTACCACCAACCTATGTCAAAGGGATGGGATGGCATTTTTTCCCCACACACATTGTAGTTCAGGCAGGAATTTTCAGATTCTGGTATTTGCCACTGCCAACCAACACCTCAATATGTGTTCAGCAACATCTCCTGAGTACAGGGATACCCCCCATGCATAGGTTTGTTGGTTTGTATTGGGTCTAAAATTCCACATTTAGGGGGTGCGCAATTCCAACCTGGAATTTTGACATGTAGTCAGCCTGCGCCCATGTTCCATTTGGAACATTTTTGAAGCCGTCCAATGAATTTTACCCCATCAAACCATATATTTTTGGAAAATAGACATCCTAAGGTATTTCAAATGGTGGTATTTTAATACTGTATAGGTACTAATTCTACTACCAGCCTTTGTAAAAGTTTGTGGTAGTACTTTTTTGGGAGTTTTTTTTCCCACATGCATTGTACTTCAGGCATGAATTCACAGATTCTGGTATATGTCACTGCCAAACAACAACCCAATATGTGTTCAGCAACATCTCCCGAGTACAGGGATAGCACCCATGCATAGGTTTGTTGGTTTGTTTTTGGCTAGAAGGCAACATTTGTGAGATGCGCATCTCAAAATTCCAACTTGGAATTTTGACATGTAGTCAACCTGCGTCCGTGTCCTTTATGGGATATATCTTTGAAGCCAGCCAATGTAATTTACCCCCACCAAACCATATATTTTTTTATCGGTAGACCCCCATCACTACTTGTGGCAAGGGCTCAGCAGCCACCGATACATCGCTAGATGATGTATCAGAAAGCTGAATAGGGTCAAAATCGAACCCTGAGTCCGCGGCCTCAGAATCAGTGCGTAAGCAGTGATCTCGAGCAAAGAAGGGGTTAATAGCTCTTAGAAGAGCCTATCTAGTACTGTAATACATTACAGTACAAATAAATTAATCCATAAAACAGTGCAGACAGCAAAACATACTGTTGCTGTGCAGGATTACTGCTTACACAGTGATGAATGGCAGGGAAGGGGTTAATACACAGTGAAAGACTTTCATAAAACCTGCTAATTTTATAAAATGTTATTTTATATCACTAATACTGATCTGTCTCTTTCCGTCACAAAAATGTAAGTGAGGAGAGGGAGGCAGATCAATATTTGTGAATATTGATCCGATTAATTTTGATCTGACCAGGGCGAATGGTGAGCTTAATTGAGAAATCACCAAACCGCCTTTGCCACTAATTCGCTGTTACTGATCGCTATGCGCTCAGGCAGCTTAAAAAAAAAAAACTCAAATATTTTTACTTTACATGTAATCCCCTAGCGGGTATGTGTAAAAAAAAAAAAAAAAATATGCAGACAGATAAAAATTGCTTTGGCGTCAATATCATTGCGTAAGCAGTGATCGACGGCAAATAAGGGGTTAATAACTCTTAGAATAGCCTTTTTAGTACTGTAATAAATTACAGTACAAAAAAATTAACCCCTAAAAAATGCACAAACAGCAAAAATAAATGCGCTGATGTGCACGATCACTGCTTATGCAAGATCAGTGGCAGGGAAGGGGTTAAACGCAGGGAATTGCTTTAATAAATTTTTTTTTATTGTTTTATTATTTGTGTGTTGTGTATTTATTGTTTTTTTTAACTTTTACTTACTTTTAGAACTTTGATCTGTCTCTCTCCCTCACTAAAAAAAATGTGAGGAGAGGGAGACAGATCATAACTGGTCAGATCAATATAGAGTTAATATTGATCTGACCAGTCAGTGGGGATGTTCAGGAGAGCATCCCCACTGCCTGTCAGTGTGCCTGGCAGTCACTGATTGCCTCTGTGAAGAGGCAATCGTGTGACAGCCAGAGAGCACAGGAAGCAGGTACTTCCTGCCTCCTGTGCTCTTGCCCTTAGAAGGGCAGCGCCATCTTGGTCACTTAGTGACCAAGATCGTGCATTTTTTTTTTGTGTTTCTGATTGCCTCGACTTGCGAGGCAATCAGGAACACTTTCTGAGCATAGGAAGCGAAAAATTCGCTTCCTATGCTCATTTTTTAAATGCCCGCGTTTTAAAGGCACTGTGCCTTTAAAACCGGCATTTCGATCGCTCTCCGGAGCGATCGAAATGCCGACGGGCATTTTTTTTAGTATTGTACGATGCTTCCACACGGAAGCATCGTTACAATGCCCTTAGAGCACTGAAAGCGGAAAAACTCCGCTTTCAGTGCTCGTTTTGACACAGGACGGACTAGGTCCGTCCTGTGTCACTAACGCCTCGGCACACAGGACGGACCTAGTCCGTCCTGTGTCGCCAAGGGGTTAACACATATGTACAAATAAGTTATGAATTAGAACACATATCCATACAAACACTGCCTTTGATATAAACATTGTTTCTTAATAAATGTTAATATGTTATTTATTACTTAAATGGTGGCCTATGAGAGAGATGTTGCCCTCCAGTGTTGTGTCGTTTCCTCACCCATCCCCCACCAGCCCTCTGTGCTAAATTATGCTAAATAATTATTAATGCAATAATTAATAAATATTTATTTAGAAAGACTAACTGTACAACAATATATTTCTTTGATTTGAGAATACAGATAAATTATATAAAGATGAATACCAAGAGACATTATGATATATAGTGCCACACTTTATTTATACCTCTGGTGGACAAAAAAACCAATATTTCGAAAAGGAATACACAAACACACAATACAAACAAAGTTACAAACATACAATTGTTACATTCTATATAGCATTGTATTAATTAGATAACATGTGTACTTAACTTCAGATAGGTTCAGCAAAGCACATGGCTGTGTGCAAAATGGCTCTTCATTTGTGGCTGATAAGGAAAAATTGAAAGATGTTCTGCAGCAGTTACTTTTCACTTTTATTTACAGTACTAGCAACTAAACTAAACCTTAGCTTCTTAGCTCTAGCTTCTTGACACTTTAACTAAATTGAAGACAAAAGCACAGCTACCTATTTCATACTTTTAACTCTCCTTTCCCCCATTCCAGCAAATGCCCCCTTTCTCCTCCCCTCTCCCAGGAACTACCTGGTGGCACAAAAGGTCATCACTTCTTAATGACACCTGTTGGCAGCAGGGGCGTATCGTGCCCCTGAGTGACAGGCGTGCTACCAGCCCGGAGCACGCCTTTCACTCAGAGGCACGACATCTCTTGTGTATTTCAGGGTTTTTCCGTTTGTGTGCTGAGATCCACCCGAGAGACGTCGCTACATCCGAAAGACGATGCTGCGCTGAATTCGGCAACAGAGTCACTCTGTTGCCAAATTCAGCGCAGCGTCGTCTTTCAGATGTATTTCTGAAATACACATGTATTTCAGAAATACACAGCGCGGGTGCTCCGTGTTAGGTGTGCGGCGCACACCTAGCACATATGAAGCATCCGCCACTGGTTGACAGGAGTAATGTACTTATTACAATGCTATATAGAGCATCAGGTATCAAATGGAAGCAGCAGTTAAAAGTGAGTGGTTTATCTAAAGGGAGGTACTTCATATCATAAATATGCACTTATGAATCTGCGTCTGTGACGTAAATCACTAATAAATAACTATGCAAGCCAAATCCAATACAAAATGATAGGTTTCATGCATTTCATTATTAAAGTGTTATCACTTTGTAGATCATTTAAAAGGTTCTATACATAACACTTTCTTCATAGTGTTGTTAATATTAAGACTGTTTAATAAATCGCATGTGAATGTTAGGTAGTCATAGTCATCTCCACCTCATTGATAGTTCAGTGAGCTTGTCCATTGTGATGTTGCACATGGAAATAGACAGTGGTGGATAAGGTATGTGCTAAGGGTAAAATCCATCAAAAGCCTTCCAAAATATGATAGTTACTGTTGTTTTAAAGTAACATTTTCATTCCCAACACTTGTAGGTAGGTCTAAACATTCTGTCTAACATTGTGCTGCCAAAATCAACACAAAATGTATACATTTAAAAGTGTTTCATCATAAGTCTATCCTGAACATAGGATAAGGACTAAATAAGATATGAGAATTTTACAACAGGTAGAGATTTGGCCTAACCAGATGTGCCAAATTGTACTCGTCTTCCGACAAGTTCTAAGTTTCAAAATGGCATCTAAATGGCATAGCTGCAATTTAATTCTGCCTTCTCCAAAATAGGCACCTATGCATCAGAGATGACCACCAGAATGGATTTGCAGGCACTGTGCCAACCCACAAAGACAAAATAAATAACATTTTTAGATTGTTTCCTAACAATTTAACAAGATGTCCAAGTAGTGGGTCGGATGTGGCCCTTAAGGGATTTTGTTCTTTTTTGATTACTTTATGGAATTAGTAATATGTAGCACCCCAACCTAAGCTTCTGCATTGTATGTGGCCCACCACTTTAAAATGTTGAGCAACACTGAAGTATACCATATCTATGAAGAAATACTATTTGATATATTCATGACAAGAACTCTTTAAGTGGTAGTTAACTGATATTGAAATATAGGAAATGACAATATGAAACGGAGCCAAGTAGATTCCACCTTTTCCAATCACACTCACTTATGATAGAGCAGCCGAATTTCCTGATTTGCTCTATATTTCTCCTGTTTGTCTAGAATATATAGATTTGTATATGAAAAGGAATTTGAACTACCTCCCTCCAAACTGATATTTGAAAATGTTCTTAAAGACATTTTCATCATATTCTTTTTTGAAATATCATTTTCATGATTGTCAATAAATAGACAATTATGCATAAGTAACATAAAGCTTTGAACAATTGCTTTTCCACTCATTTTGCCAAAAACTGTCAATAAATATTGTATGCAAAGGCTTTCTGGGCTGTAACATTTTCCACCACCTTGCTCTTTCTGCCCACTTGCCTCATATAAATAACATTTGCTGTCTTTTGGCAAAAAATACATATTTAAGGCTTCTAACAATAGTAAAATTTTAAAAAATGTGCTCTAATAAAACAGCGATCGCGTAACTCTCTTTTTGCTTCAAAAATATTTCTGAGAACACTTATTAACTTACAAATTCATTTTTAGTTATATTAACAGAGCTGTATTGGCTTATTTTTGTACTTTTTTTTTAGTTTTTGGGTGGGGTCATTGAAAACGAGCCGGAGATTATGAATTATATGGTGAATTGCAAGAATTACTGTAGATTTTTATTTCACTAATACAAAACTAACAGTGTAATGTTTTTATTTGGAGATATATTCAGATTTTAAGTTAAATAATGCAAAATTATATCTTTCCATATAACAATGCTTGGTCAGTGCAACACATTACAAAACAGTACGTAAGTGGTGGGATAGAAATTTGAATAAAATAATCTTTAGAGCATTTACAAACATTTGTTGATTATTATTATCTATTTCTAAAGCTCAATCATGTTCTGCTACTCTGTTACATGCCTTCCAAATGTTGCCCCTGGCAAATCGAGACACTGGTGGGGCAGAGCTTGGGAGGTGAGAGTGTCAGCTCTACCGTGCATGCACACAATGCTACACATGCTCTGTAGACATTCTTTGGTGTTGTACACATCGTAGAATGAGATCGGCAATTTCAGGATGTCATCCTGCAAAGCATTTGCCTGTTTTGTATGGTAACAGTGAAGAGTAGCTCTTGGCTGCTATCCTTAGAAATTAAATATTATGCTGGATGTGACCAAGAATACCTTAGCTCTTTCCTTATATGTGTAAAATTTACGAAGGAATTATTTGATGACCTCATCAAGATATCATCTGTTGTGTAGAATTTGACTTGACTAACTTATTGGAGCCAGGGAGCTCTGGCCCCTTAAATATATTAGTAAATACGAAGTATAAATATTTTATACAGAGCTCTAAGTGTTTACTTACCTCTTCCGTGAACCCTACATAAACATAAAGCTGGCTCATACTATTTTCTTCTTAACCAACATCTTGCATTTTTTCATTCAGTTTTCTCTGTACAATTCTTAGCTTCAGAAAGCTTGTGCACAGTACAACCCCCAAGCACAGCTATGTATTTGACAGGACAGCGCAACACAAATCCAGGACTGTTGGCAGCTATCTATTAAGATTTAAGAGTTATTCAAGCTGAAATATAACAATACATATGAATATATAATTTAGTGCACTATTAAAGTTGTAACCTGGAACGTTTACATTTTTGTAAAGTTTGTAAATTGGATGTTTATTTCTCCAGCCCCTATGATTCTTTTTAGACGGTTTTTTTATGTTAAAGACTGATTCCTGTTCCTGACTCCCGTACTCTAATCAGTCATTGGACCGTCTCTCGTTGGATGGAAGCTCTTGCAAAGACTAGGGAAGCTATAATTTGTGAATCAGTGCACCATTCAAATTACACTTTAATGGGTCATAAGAGGCTTTTTCCTAATGAAAAGGAAAAAAATAGGGTTTATTCACTGTTTTTTTATGGGCAGAAATGGGCCAAGTGATTATATATCTGAAAATGATACAGAATAATCTAGATTTCAATAAATATATATGTGAAAGTGCACTTTGTACATTTGAGTTAATACTTTCCATTTGAAAATCTGTCGGATTTAACAGTGCAGTCAGTGTCCAACCAATGTGCTATTTGTATAAGTTAATAGGCATTATCCATTGGGAAATATGTTTGTATCTTATCCCTAAAAGCTCTCCTTATTAACTGATATGCTGCACACATGATTTGCACATTACCAGATGTTGAAAAAAAAAATGTCCAGCGTCTCCAATACTGCAGACAGGTGTTTACAAGTGGGAATATGCTGATTGCTTATCCAGATGGGTGTGGAGTTTGGGGGGACATTTAAATGAAACTAAAGACAGCTCATGCCAAAGAGACAGTTTTTTCCCCCTCATGATAACAGTTACCTTGGCATTGGTTATCTCAAACTATTTTTTTTATAAGAGAGTGATGGAAAGAGCAGAGTGCATGTGTTCCATCCAGATGTCTAGGCATTAGCATTACCTATCATTAACCCATTCAACAGACCCCTTATTCTTTACTGGACAATGAACTGCTGCCCCCTTCAGTCATAAAGGTGACATGCAATGACTGGAAATGTCATTTGAGATATTAAAGATTTTAGAACATTAGTTGTTGTTTAGCATTTTTAAATTATTTTAAATAACTTCCTTACTGTTCTGACTAAAATGTATAATATTCCATAATTATTATAAACATTTGCACATTTTGTTTTCTGTAGACTCTGGCAAACTATGTATTACTGTATTAGACACAAATATTTTTTTCCAAATCCCCAGTAAAACTTTATAGGAAGCTGTCGCACATTGCAACCTCAGTCACAACATTGTGTTCTATGCAATGAAAAGCTCATTGTAGTGAGGTCTATTATAGTTTCTTTTTTACTAAAGGAAATGTCCACCTGAAAAATGTATCATGACATACTTTAACCTATTTTAGTTGAGAAAAACAAAAGGGCAAATCCGATATAGAGAATCTGAGCCACTTTTTTCTTACAAATATGGCACATGTGGACACAGGACGCAGTTGAGAAAAGATGGAGCCATGATCTTGTGGCTGATAAATTCAACACTTTTTTGTTTTTATTAAAATGCTGCCAACATCACAGAATTAAAATTATTAGTTTACTTGCAAAAGTGTTGACTGATATTGATAATGCCTAGAAATTAAATGTACTTCTATAAAAGTGTCTATGCAGTGATTTGGCATGGTACAATGTCATATTTCATGACAGGCACACTTTTATTCCCTGCAGTGTCACGTCAACTTCAGAGAGTTGAATTCTGGGTAGCAAAGTTGCAGTAATTAGCAAAAATGTTTACTACCCTTTTAGCTTTGCATGCTACGCTTGTTTTACAAACGTTGTACTTATATAATTGAGGTAGCTTTCATTCCAGTCATCAGAAGTCCATATTGAAAGCAGAAAATCAGCCCTTATTAAAAAATAAATAAATAAATAATAATATATATATATAATCAGTACATAACATGCTGTGTAAGGGATTTATGTGAGAAAAATAAATACTCTGTGATTGCCTGAGTCACAGTGCTGGCACTTATAGAGTTAATCCCAACATTCATTGCTTATGTAGGAGGAGAGCCAACACAAACCGTGGGAGAAGACCACACCATGCAATTGCTCACACATGATCCAGGGTGATGGAGGATGACAGCATGGTGACTGTCTCGTAGGCAACATCAACAGCGACTGCAAAAGAGAGACTGTGCAGGTCACAACTGTAGCATCAAATAAATTAAAATGTTACTAAGAAGAAACAGGAGCCATATTTCCATTGGTCGTTCTAATGATATTAGAAGCCTGAGTTGTCATCACAGACAGATTGAGACAATATCTCTAATCTGTAGTTCATGCTTTTATAATGAGTATTACTGGAAACTTTGGAGAGCCAGGAACTGAAAATGTTTATGTCCGGTAAGGAAAGATGAACCTACCTACGAAGTTGTGTTTGTTATGCAGGGAATGGAAAAAATATATAAAATAGGCAATTATGTGGAAAGAAAAGGCAGGGAAGAGAAGAAGGAGAAAGAAAGAAAGAAAGAAAGAAAGAAAGAAAGAAAGAAAGAAAGAAAGAAAGAAAGAAAGAAAGAAAGAAAGAAAGAAAGAAAGAAAGAAAGAAAGAAAGAAAGAAAGAAAGAAAGAAAGAAAGAAAGAAAGAAAGAAAGAAAGAAAGGAAGGAAGGAAGGAAGGAAGGTTTGGTCCAGTAGATGGATAGATGGCTGGTGCTATTTACTACCTGAAATGGTTAGAGTTAAGATATTAAAGTTTACATGTAATCATTACTCATTGACTTGCCACATCAAAGCCATTACACCTTTATTACCCCCCCCCCCCCCCCCCCTAAAACTCATAGTACTGGTGACTACCTATCCCAGACAAGTTAGCAGACCTGATTTTTTCACAAATACCACCTGTACACAGAGAAATCACCACCCCTAGGGATTGTGGGTAGGTAAATGCAAATAGATTCACTAATGGTAACCTTTAAGCCACTATTAGTCCCCAATTTTAAACACAGACACAGTAGCATATACATGCTATACAAGGCAGTTTTGGAAAGATAGGTTATAAGTGCAGTTCAACTAATATTAATTAGTATTAATAAAGAAAAATGGAAAGAGTTTTATATGTAGTTATGCAATTCTTAGATACCAACAGAAAAAAGCACATTGCATTCCGACCATTGATTGAGAGTATTTAGCAATTATGAAATGTTCTATGTATTTCTGCATAATTATGTTTGTTTTAATGAACTAAGAGTAACTTTGTTATGTTTTTTGGAATCTCAATTTATCGTTATCCTGCCTATGGTGTGTTATATCTGTTGTGCACTAGCCTTTTTTATTTACCTACATTGTCCAACTCTGTTTTTATTAGCTGTAAATAAAATAGTCCAGTCGAAACATGCAAGAACTGTGACCTGTTGTTGTTTTTTTTTTTACATTTACCTGATTTCTCCATTGCCGAGATCACAGCCCACATTTGTGTAAGGGTCTATCACCTTGTCCATTCTTCTTCTGCCTCAGCAGTCCTTGCCAACACATACATTCTAGATTTGAGTTTTCATGAACAGCGAACAGTGCCAGAATACATTGGGGAAATTAAAAAGCTGTAGGGTGTAAATGTAGACTGCAAAAACAAATTAACAGAGTCAACCCAATTTACAAATTTCATGCTTGAAGAAGTAATATGGGTAGGGAGCTAGTTGAAGGATTGCCACATAAGAGTGACAGTTAAATGATTAAAAATAATTATTATGGACTGTGCCAGAAAACAGAAGTGCTCACTGCATGGAATTTTAGAGTACCCTTAGGTCAGAAATCTTTCCTCAGCAAGTTTTCCTTCCAAGAGGACAGCATGGTGATGATTGACCAAAATTGTTGGGTAGAACAAGTGGATCAATCATTTAATCAATAAATAATTCAGAACATGCCCTGGTACTTGAACAATACAATTTTACTAATACAGTAACATTGTACATTTAAAACAAGTTCAATTATAAAGACAGTTGCAACTGCCGAACACCAAGTTCAAGCGTCAATATCTTACCAACATTGGCATTGACATTCACTACCTCTGTACTGGAAACATGGGAAGAAGAGCGATAACCTCTGACAGGCCTATCACAGTCTAAGAATCTGCATTCTAATTGGCTTCAGGGATTGAGCTTCTCAGAAAGACTGTGACTACTTAGTTACTCGCTGAGAGCATAGCATAATCTCAGTTATGAAAGGAAGACGGTAATAAAAAATGCAGGGTATAAACGTCAGCCTTAGTTGTTCCATGAACCATACCTGGGTACAGCTTCCCCTTTGCACTGCAACATATATCCACATTTTATTTATGGTGATGCACTATCAAATAGTAGCAAAAGTCAGTTGCTGATCACTTTGTAATATAACTCAATCCATCAATCTGTCAATGCCTGTGACTCGTAAAGCTGTTTTTCAGCATTTCTAATCCACTAGAATGCCTTTTGACCACTGTTTCTGCAGAGGGAGGCCTATTATTTTTGGCAAACAACACGAGAGCTCTTCACAGACAAATATATAATGTGTAATGTTTGACTGATCTATTATTCATAGAGCATCTACTGTAGCTGGAACAGGTGTGGAAGGACTGGGTGTGGATTAGCTGTGCTGGGGCCCTTTTCATATGAGTGTTGAAAAGATTAACGTACATTAGCAGGAGTAAAATACGCTGCCGTATGTTCGTAATACAGCTTAATAGGTGCGAAGAGGAATTTAGCCCAAATATGTGTTAAGATTGTTTAGTGACATTTTAGTTACCTAAGTACAGAGGTTTGTGACTAGTGACAAGAAACTGAAGCAGCTGCGGATTACAGCGCTCTACGTTTGACTGGTTAATCCTATTTGGAGTTGCAGACCATTACAGCTGGAGTGCTAGTAGTAGATGCCAGTCTTATACAAGGGACACAAAGAGTATGTGTACATCAACAGGGAAAAAGATCACATACTGGTTGATTGGTAATATGATTTATATTACCTCTTATTTATACAAAGCACCAACAAATTATGCAGTGCTTGGTACAGAGGGTTCAGGCTGTTGCAGAACTGAGCTGAAATAGACCAATTAAGATGATATTGGGAGGTTGATTGCCAGGAGAAACATAAGGAGTTAGAAAAGGCATGATAGGAAAAAAAAAGTTGAGGGGTCAGCCAAATAGGTAGGATTCTTAAAGGGAGTGTCAGGTGAGAGAGTTGTGCCCCTTTTTGAACAGGAGAGTTTTGAGGGATTGTTTGAAGATTGAAATAAGTGAAGAAGCTGGAGATTATGTGGGAGTAAGTTCTAGATACAAAGGTCTGCTAGAGTGAAGTCTTGAAGGCGTGAATGGGAAGAAGTGATGAGAAAGGAGGAGAGTCAAAGGACATGAACATAGGAGCCATGCAGTAGTGCTTAGCGACAAGGGCAGCCATTTTGGGTCAGATTGAGGGAC